>JAVXUP010002873.1:0-101295 GCA_033070095.1 Escallonia herrerae
ATATAGGTTGAAATAAAGCTAATCCGAGAATACACCTTACCGTCCAATTAAAAATAAAATAAGTTCTAGCACCCTGTATATCAAAAATCAAAGGCCTTTAACACTATACTATTACCTTAGTTTCGTTATAATTTGTACTTTAATAATTTTAAATGTTAAAAACGTAATGAGTGAACCTTTGGCAAAAGGCTGATTGGCAGGGACCATGAGCCTCGTAATTTAAAGTACCCCTTACATAGTTTTGCCACAATTATTGTGACAATTTAATTTAAACTTTTAATGACATTATTGTCCTCAGTAGTAAAAACAAATGAGTTGATATTATATCATGTGAAAGAGTCTCCATCTTTAAATGCTAATTAATGCATGGTCCCTCCCCTAAGTTAATTTGTCAAATGCATGGTCCTCTCTCTAAATAAAATTAAAGTTGTTCAAACTTTTTGCCAAGCCTTCAAGTTCTATGTCAATTAAAACGTGTGCCTATCTATAAAAGCTTGTCATTTTCAAGATGCCACATACCACTCCTTCAAACCCTTTTCTTGACTTTTTCTCTCACCTCCTTATTAACGGATTACTATACATCATTCAAAATCTATCATTGCAACTCTTCATCTTCTATGCATCGTGTGACCAGACAGCGAGAGAGGCTTTATCACACAATTACCTGTTCTCTCTTTTAGCCCTCTCATCGAAACTTTGGATATCATCTTCTAGAATATATAGAATATAACACTTTAAATACTCTGTACTAAACAGAAAAAGAGAGAAAAATATTTACGATGAAAGTATCATATTTTAACACATTAACATGTCAAAAAAAGTGGGATGAAATGGAATGATGTATTTGCATGGAGCTATGGGTTGCGTTTGAGTTTAGTGAATATGAGAACATAAGTTAAAAATTGTAACCAAATGCAAACCTTTTGAAGACACGAATCTGAAAAAAAAATGGACATGGTATCTAAACAAAGATCAAAATCATTTTGTTGAATCAATTGCTTGTATATTTATGACAAGTAGTTCTAGGGGAAGCAACAACACATGGCTTCTCAAAATGATAACTCATGAAATAAGAAGGATTATTTTATGTAACATCACGCACTAATGAGAAAGAGAAAAAACACTTATTACCACGACATGTTATACGAATAATTCGATAAAAATAGTTAGTATGCACTGAGCATAGTTATGGTAAACCAACGGCGTTCTAGGTGTAATCTGCTGCCATATATGAAGATTGAGAGATCGATTTTATCTTTTGTGGATTCCATTCCTATGCGAATGCTTTGAGGCTCCACACTAGGCTTTAACAGGGTATCAAAGTTGGGTTATGTCAGTGCCCCATGGTTTTCGGTTTGTACCTCGATATAATCCACTTACTTGCATCGGGGTTTGGGATCATATGATATTCCAAACCCCAATCTCAGTATACATGCTTATAGAATGAAGTCCCACCTAATTCTGTGCGTGAGGACGGGTGTTAAAATTAAGATTCTTTCTTATACTTGGTCGACTCTTCTTTCGAATTCTCTATAAGCATGCTTTAAAGTCGCGCACATGCTTTTAACAGCCCTACAGAGCCGTTAGGCGTTGAAGTTAGAAACTTGTTATTCTTTCAACTTACATCCATTGGCTTTGAAGTTTGAGACCCGAAAGAGAACCCAAATTATGTTTGACAGAGTTGGTTTTGCTTTTATGCCTTCACAGAATCTAGGGCCATCATCAGGTACTATGCAGAGAAGTACAAGTCCCAAGGAACTGAATTACTTGGAAGCACAATGGAAGAAAAGGGCCTTGTGGAGCAATGGTTGGAGGTTGAAGCACACAACTTCCACCCACCACTTTACGAACTTGTCATTCAAATTGTGTTCAGCTCCAAATTGGGTTTTCCTTTGGATCCGAAGGTGGTCCAAGCGAGTGAAGAGAAACTTGGGAAGGTGCTAGACATTTATGAGGAGAGGCTTTCAAAGAGCAAGTACCTGGCTGGTGATTTCTTTAGCCTTGCAGATTTGAGCCACCTTCCATTTGCTCAGTACTTGGTGGATGGTTACCCTTTGGGTAAGTTGGGGAAGGGGTATATGATAAGGGACAGGAAACATGTGAGTGCTTGGTGGGATGTTATTAGCAGCAGGCCATCTTGGAAGAAGGTCCTGCAACTCTAGATTGTTGCAAGTTTTCATCTAAAAGAAGCAAGAGTGCTTCCTTGGAATAATGTGCTAAAATGTTCTATGAATCCTTAATTTTATGTACTTGAAGTTTTTGACTGCATATTTTATTGATCTTATAGGATATGTGTCCAACCCAAGTACCCAAATCAAACACAGATCTGGTACATACAGTGCTTGCTAAAATGACAACTGAATAAGCACCTTGGCCTGGTTGCAAAAAGTTTTTTTGCTTCTTCTATTCAGAGATTAATAGAATACTCTCATGTTTTTTTGCTTCTTCTATTTCTTAACTAATATACAAGATGCACGGTGTCGGGGAATATAAAGTGAGAAAATAAGAGACAGCAGTACTGCTTGGTAATAAGAGGCCTTTATACATATAGTAGAGGAAGAGGGCATAAAAGGGAAGGATAATCAATTAGGTTGATAGTTAAGAAATCAAGTTATATACTTAAAGAATTAATTCTCCAGTTAATGGAAACAACTAATTAAGAAGAGTCTAAAAAAAGCACGTGTAATTCTCAAAAATTCAAATTTTTGACTATAAAAAAATCAACAAAATAATACAAAATAGATATGCACCACACACCGTGCCCGTGCAGGGTACATAGGTTGTGCATGCGGGCAGGGTGCGTGCGTTGTGTGTGTTAGTGATGTTAGCAAAGTGCTTTGTCCCTCAAACGTGCTAATGTTCCCAATCTTGTTGGCCTCGCAACCGCTAAAAATGGTCTCTTGTATTTAGTTGATGAAAAGTTTCTCTTCTAACTAATGTGAGACTAAACAAAGTGAGATAAAAAGAAGGTGCAAAACCAAATAGCAAAAGTTGAACAAAATGGAGACCTTTCCAACAATAGTACGTCAAAAGGTCATCAAAATTACTTCACTTATCAGTTGTTTTGGTCGTATGATTCAAAATGAGAGGGACTAGAAGCATTAAATGCCTCAAATTGCTATGCTGATAGATTGTCTAGATTGCAAAAAAAGGGCACTTAAGTCACTTTCAGGGAACTTTTTTAGATTAAGTCCGGCAGTTTTTGTTTTCTTTTGTGCTTCTTAGTCTAGAATATCCAAGTATCTCTTGTATTCCTCCTTTTAGAACAAGCTTTATTGTTTAATTCATTTGTGTTTCCTTATTCTCTTGGATAGGGGTTTTAGTGGTTTCCAAGGGTCGTACCAATTGACCAATAAAACTTCTTTCGTTGTGAGAGTTTACTCCCGTTTGTGATGATGTTGTGCTTTCATCACTGATTGTGTAAATTCAATGTTGTTAATTTTTGTAAAGCTTGTCAAACAACAAGCGAACTTGCAAACTTGAGCACAATGTCATGACAAACACGTCTCTGTCTTGACTGTTCATGTAATGTCTACCGTACTAACCAACTGTGCAAATAGTTTGGCATCCTATAGTATGTCCGGATCACCCGTACGGATGTCACAGTGATGGAATGTTGAAACTAAATAACAAGCATCATACAAAATAGGCATCGCTGAGGGGAGAAGCATGCCATCACCTGTCATCTACGAAAGGATAAAGTATGACTCAAAGTGAATTATAATGTGAGTTAATCCATGAATATGTGCCCACTAGCAGGCATGAAGCAGTAAAGCACTTGGGTTGTGTATTGATCACTGGCTTGACAGCTTTGATGAAGTAACCAACAAGAAAGCCAAACCAGTTATGTCAATAAGACCCACACCGGCATCGTGACGTTTCAAGTTAAATACTGCACAATTACAGATGTGTACTAGATGTGATTTATGCAGTGTAAGTTCTCGAGTTATCATGAATTGTAACCAATCTCTCAGAGGTGTTGCCTCTTAACCGAGGCCGTTGGGACACAAGAGCTATCATGAGAGACAACATTGGCTTGTTAGCAAAACTTCTGGTTACGTCGTCAACAAGATTTTGCGCAGGGAGTACAATTTTGTGAGGATCAAAATTGTCTACCTTAAAAATACTGTCATTTCCGTGTAGCCACATACAACAAAGAAAAATAAATGCGTCTTCTGTAGGGAGAATTTGGATTGACCGAGGGGGCCAGTAGTTGATCAAGTGATTAACCATTCTTTAATGATGCAACGGGTTCTTAAGGTAGGATTGCGAGTGAGCACCCAAACTAAAGTACCCTTAACAGAGGACACCAAAGGAAGAGATGTGATGCAACCTCACTTTGGTTTTGGTAGAACACACAGTTCACCATCAATTAGATTTTTTATAAAGAGGCTAGATCTAAGGGGGAGCCTATCTAGGAGAAGTTGCCAAATGAAAGTTTTTATTTTCACAGGGAAAGGAGATTTCCAAAGCCTCAACCAGATATTGGGAGGAAGGGAGAATCCTGGATTCAAATTTGGTTGTTGGACCTTTGTGACTTCTGATTTAACCCAAGAAAAAGTGATTGTGAAATTCTCCTAAAAAAACACGATCTTTGATTTTGGTCGCAGAAAGAAATATTGTTTGTATGCTGTTGGAGATGGATTGTGGAAAATAGTTTTTAAGATGTCTTTATTTCAAGTGAAGTGATGAATGAGATCAGCTACGTAGGGTAGTTCTAGGTTTTGGTTTTGATATACCGCTATCATGGTTGTGCACGATCTCCAGAATCTAGTTGTAATGATCTCTGCGCCATTTCTAACTTGCCAACAAAAACCTAGTTGAAGAATATTCCAATCGGCTGAGATTTCATGCCAAACCCAGGAGGCATTAGATGAAGGCAACATAATTATAAGAGGTTGGTGTTTGCAATACTTACCTCTAAAGAAAGATTAGAGTCATGTGCTGCGAAATCCAAAATCCATGACTCGTAGGTCCAAAACATGATAGCGAATTAACCCGACAAATACTTTGTTGTGAGGGTCCCTTTCCACCAAAAGTTGCTGAGGATGGAATCAATCTTTTGACATACAATTGTAGGGAAAAGGAACACTTGCATATGAATCGTTATGAGAGCGAAGACAAAAGGACAGAGATAAGAGTGGCTCTACCTGACTTATAAAGGAGAAGGCCTATCCAACCTACACAGAGTGATTGAATCTTAGTGGTGATAGTTTGGAAAGTTCCTTTCAATGTGTCACAATATCCAATGATGTACCAGGTAAGAACCAAAAGATGATGCATCAAGTATACCCAAAGCATGGGTGACCAAGAGAGTTTGGGGACAATATGGGCTTACTATTTGGGTGGATTCCAAGTAATTATTTACTATCCCAAGTCTTGTAAGTATCTTCCAAGAAGGATCTTGATTTATTCACAGCAAAGAGGATCATGATGGAAGAAAAGTATTTAGTCATCTGCAAAAAATAATTGAATGATGGGATTTGCTGGTGGACCGGAGGAGGGGGGGTCATTTTGATTCCACAAATACCATCAAATTCCTATGCCTTGAAGAGAGATTGAGGTAAGAATTTCACACTAATATGAATAAAAGTGGCAACAAAGGATCGCATTGTCGAAGACCACAAGAAAAAACAAAAAAAGTTGTAGGTGAACCCGCAGTCATCGTAGAATATAAAATGGTCTTAGGACATCACATGACTAATTTGATCCATTGCCAGGGAACCCAAACTGGTTCAAAACTGCCTCTAGCAAATCCTATCTCTAATGTATATGTTTTGCTCGTTTCAAATTTTAGCGACCCAATGATATTCTTTCCTTCTTTCTGTAGCCAAATTTTATTGAAAAGTTCTTAAGCGATGAAGATGTTATCCTTAATATGCCTTCCTTTGGTTAAAGCATTTTGAATAGGATAGTGGAGACTCGGGATAACTTTGTAAATTTGGTTGGAAATGATTTTGTCACTTGCAACTAAAGTTACAAAGATTGATAGGGAGAAAATCACCAGGATGTGAAGGATGAGCAATTTTTAGGTTAAGGGTGATGAAAGACGGAGATCTAAGTGGTTCTATTTGAAAACAACCTCTCTAACTTCTAATGCTACGAAAGGGGTATCCAATTTGAGGGGGATAGATATGTGAATAGAGCTCGAACTAATTGAAAGTTTTTAGCATTAGAAGCATTGATGGCCTGGATGTGTGAACAGAAGCTCGAGGAAAAGTGGAGGAGGAAACAATTTTTAAGCTCAGCTTCCAAAATATTGGGCAACTAAGATAATTCATGATGTGGTCAAAAAAGTTGTGGGAGTGTTTGATAGTCATGGAGACGTGAAAAAAATTTGTGTTCCTATCACCCAAAGCTAACCATTTCTCTTTTGATTCTTGAGCCTTAAAAGTTTCAAAAGCCAATTAAGGTGTTGGCAGAGAATTTGATCCTGTTGTACTGCCATGGTGTCACGTAAGTGAGCCTACCGCGAATGCAAGAGGTTTCTAATAAAATCGATCTGATGATGAAGGTTAATAAACCTCTCTTTGTTTTATTTTTGTAGATTGGTCAACATAAGTTTACCCCATGTACCACATGATACGTAGGTGAGCCAGTAATTGGAGTTCGCTAAGTGGATCTAATTAAGTCCATATACTCCTTATATTTTAGCCACGTAGTCTCAAACCGAAGGCCCCGTCCTTTAGCTTTAGTGTCGGGAGTAAGGTTTAAAAGTACCAGAACATGGTGCAAGCCTTGGATATGAAGGTTGATGATAGAAGCTTGAGGATATTTGAGACACCAATTAGAATTGGAATAACTGCGATCAATTTTCTCATAAGTGATGTCCTTGCCAAGACGGCCATTTGTCCAAGTAAAATATGGTTCTACCATTTAATAGCTAGTGGGCCCAAATGATGAATAAAGTCAATCAAATAAGAGACACCCGAATTTTTCCTCTTGTGACAGGACGCGATTGAAATCTCCAATTAAAGTAAGGGGGTGCGTTAATCAAAATAAGCCACGGAGGACAAAATCCCACTTGTGTTTGCATTTAGTCACTTTGGGATGAGCATACACAAAGTCAGTTGACTAGAAATCCTCATTATAAAGGGCATAGGGAATGAATATGAGGTGTTCTATGACTACGACGGTACCAGTCAAGGAAGGAAACCACCCCACCGATATACCACATTCGATACCCTTTGGTTCGTACCCAGTAAATTCTGTGAAACAAGCTGACGAAAGGAGCAACCCTCTTAACCAAAAGTAGTGTTTCTTTTCTTAAATAAAAAGCAATCGATGATAAATGCAGTTTACTCAATTGTTTGGTTGTTAAACCGAGCAAGAACGAGCTAAACCTCGACAATTCTAACTGAGAGTAATAGTTAAGGGGTTGTATAAGGCCAACACCTGAAGCCTCTAAGTGAGGATGAATCTCTTTGCAATTTTGTGTTTTTGAAGGGATGGAGTGTCCCACACACACCAGCGTTTGTGAGCTAACCTCTGGTCGCTTATTTTATTCTTCTCTTTTCATGTAAGTATCATTGCAATCTGAATCTCTAAAGTCTAAAAATATGGAAAACATTTATGCTTGTTCATGTTCAGATATAATGGTCATAGAGGTCTAAATATGGAGAAGATAGAGGGCATCTGGTTCTATAAATGATCTTCATACAGCCACGACACATGTTACTAAAAATGACAAAAACGTATAGGAATGTAGTGAGATAGTAACGCGGCAGATACGGTTAATGTGGTGTTTAGAAGGTCCAATAATATTTAGCATTCTGTGGTCCATTTCTAAAATCAGCCCCTTTGTAGATATACGCCTTCTTTTAGCGGATGAGGAAATCAAAGAAGAATACTAAAATTAGTCTTGCTTGGAGCATCAGATGTGACCAGCCTATCATGCTTCGTCATTCCACCCAAAACCATGTTATTTGTCACCATAGCAAAAAAACTAAGCTCAGCATTTTCTCCACTCAAGACCATGTTGTGTACCACCATATAAAGAATTTGGATATGAATTTATCATAAGATCAACGACCAAATTTAGAAGAGTAGGTCGTCGCCCAAGACATCAAGACTGTAACTGATAAACGGGTCTAACATAAGGCCAGTAAGATTTTTGGTGGAAGTGGTATTTGTAGGTGACGAAGGAAGATGGTACATGGCAGAAGCCATGAGTTTGGGTTTAGTAGAGGTGCTGTCAGCAAGCATTGAATTAACCTATGTGGCAGGTTCTTTACCACGTTGGTGATAATTGAATGTCACTGCAGCCATGGGATTTGAATTAACAGGAATGTGGGTGGTCTGCCGTGAAAAGGGTGGTCTGCAGTGAAAAAGGTAAAGTCTATGATAAGAATGTTGTGATAAGGATGGGGCCTGGTTTGCTGGGTAAAATTTTTGGGGATGGGTTTGTAAGGCAAATGGTCCTGTCTCTGGAAGACAAAATAGGTGGGCGAAAAGGAAATTTAAGGTTGAGACGAGAAGCCCAAGCAGGTTCCGTTGGCAAAAGGCTTGGTCAGGATTAGGTTAGAAATACTGGTTCTCTAGCCTCCACAAAGCCATCAGTTGTACTTTGTTGAAATCCTTGTAACTGATTCAACGTAGCCATCCTCAACACCACATGATCATTTTAGGAAATGAACCCATCTAATCGAACTGAGTTGCCCCTAACTTGGAAGTCATTAGAGAATGAATTTTCATCTGGATTCGATAAGGATTAAGGGATATTTGAGTTAGAATGCTCTATAGACGTCCATAGGGAATCGGGTTGGAATGAATTAAAACCTGGAACGAATTAGAATTGGAGCTCCATCCATCAGAGTAAGATTGATAGTCTGACCGTGCCGATGAACCCGATGATGTAGGTAGAGAGAAAGAGGAATGATATAGTGCAATTCACCTGACGCAGGTGTTAACCATTCGAAGGCATGAAGAATGGTTAAAATCATTGTTGGGTATAACCCTAGTTGCTTCACTGTATTATGGGTGACCCAAAGAAAACTATTGATGATTGAGCTCAAAAATAGTTGATAATTTTTGCATGAACGCTACCTCGATATTCAGCTGATCCTTACAACGCTCATTTGTTGCATGCCCTATGCCACAAGTGTAGCAAAGACCGAACAATTTCTCAAAACTAAAATCAAACAATATATGCTCATGGTTTAGGAGGTATAAGAACACCCCTGAGAGTATATGTTCTTCCACTGCAATTCAATCTTTTATACGGTAGTAATCTGTTGCATTAACCTTGAGTCTAACCAATCCAAATAAAGCACAGGACCAAGATGCGTCCGTATCTGTTTGGCTAACGTCATGGAGTGTCAATCATTGAGGGATGTTATATACTTGGACCCATATATAAACTGTACGAAAAGTAACTATAGATTAAATTATATGGTCATTCCAAGGTTGCAATGTAAGTAAAGCATCTTCTATCTTATACAGACGGTTGAAGAGGACCAGTTGAGCTTTAAACGCCAAATCAAAGTGAAATACGAACATATTAGGTAGTTTCTAAACTCTTATGTCACCATGTAGTCTCCAACAATAACGATAATTCTTTGTTATCTTAACTCACTGAATTTCTTAAGATCACAAAAGAACCCTAGTATGATTTTATATTTGTTCTCACGTGCACTCGAACCATGTTAGCATTTTTTGGAATAGGGACACTCCTCGTGGTGGGTGAATTTGGTGAGGTTGGTAGGGAGAGGAAGGTGGGTGATTAGGATTTGGATCAGGATTTAGAGGAGGATCCATGGGTGAAAATAGAATGAAAGAAGTAAAGAATGTTGAAGATTGGATTGTTATTTACACCAACAAATATTTTTTTCACTAATGACTTCGCTTTGATTAAATGCCACTAAACGGAATTACTTTTTATTATTATTTCTGAAGAGATAATGGAAGATTCAAATAGGAAGTGGAAGAAACCAACTTCTGAAAATGTGCCCATGTTGACAAGGGATAAGTATGTTTGGTTATTTATTGGTGGATAGTTATTATCTAAGTGAGTAGTTTATCTTTAAGTGGGTAATTTGTCTTGTAATGGTAGTTATTTTTTACAAAGTCTCAAGAATAAACGGTGGCTCAAAGAAGGAACAGGGAATCATCATCAATTAACCAGACAAATCAAGATCTTTTCAAGTCTTTTTCTTTAGTTTTATGTCTAGAGGCTTTTGCTGTCTATCGATAGGAATTTCAGTTTTCAGACTTACGAACATTGTTGTATAAACATTCATAATTAATAGAAAGCTCTCTTTGTCCTCTATGGGCGCGCAATCTTTTACTTGCAATTTTCATTTGTTTGTCAAAGTTTCTCATTTTCAGGAAAGTTCCCGATCCCTAAGGGAAAAAAAGATCCCGCATTGCTTATCTGTTGTGTCGCAGGCGCACGATCGATAGTGAGTTTATCCAGCAGCACAAATATTGGCACGCCCGATGAGACCTTTTTAATCTAAAAGTAGGAAATGCCAACAATATGTTTCCAAGTAATTCCTGGAATTTCAAGCTCGGTTTGATGAATTAAGGGCCAATTTCTGGGTATTTGACGAAATGTCGTACTTCAGCGTCATTATTGCCTAGAAATTTTAAACCATTGTCTCTTTCATTATGGATTGCATTGATGCAAACCATGTACAGCCCATTCTACCATTGATTTTGGTAGATACCTCTAATGAATTACATCGGTTTGAAAACTATATTAAAACCTTAATGGGAGTAGATCATCTATTTTTTTTAGAGGTTGTACAAGATGAATTAGAAGAATGCTGGACTTCAATTCATAGAGTAAGGTGGATAAGGAAGGAAGTGGAATTATTCATTTCCACACTTGTTGAGGTTGAAAAATTATAAACCAATAGTCATTCTTTGTGTCACGACCCGAACCCACGGGTAGGCCCGCGAGCTAGGCACGTGACCGGCCGCAGACCCAATAGACTCTAACTGAGGGCTCTGCCAGGCCTTACTCGCTTAAAACTAACACGTGCTGCAGCGGAAATTAAAACTTCTCCAAAACATTAATTACACTATTATATTTTAATTTGAGTACATCACTTATACTAAAACTTTTCATAACTCTGATTGTCAACAACTAAAGCTAAACATAAAATCTAATATTTAGCGACTCATTTCATGCAGTCTCCGAAGCTCCACACCAAATTTTCTCCTCCTATGCTCCTCACCATCACCTTACTTTCAACCTGAAATGATAAGTAAGGGATGAGCTTCCACGTGCTCAGTAAGTAACCAATGATTCAACTAGGTGGACCATAACATGCAGAAAACAACTCACTTTATATTATAGCCACGTTAAGAAATCTAAAATCATAAAGTTCGTAATCATCGGGTAAAACAAATAGAGTACATGAAACCAAAAACTGAAGTATAAAATCATTAGCGCAAAACTCATGACAACCAGTTCGATTCCAACATTAGCTCAAACGATATGCTGCGGTCAGCGTACAGGCCCCACTAACTAGGGCCCAAAATCCCTCCTCCATCCTGGATAAAATTCTGTGGACACATGGGCAAACCACGAGCAACAGTACTGTGCATCAACGTACAAGCCCCGTTGACCAGGGCCCAAAATCCAACTTTCCCCCGTGGATATAGGGCACAGTAATCGAGTAAACCAAAAACCCCCTTTGGATTCATCGTGAACAAAATCACTCATCAATTGATTCTCAACCATCCTCACATCCTTTCAATAATCATTAACATGTTCAATATTCACAATAACGTCAATACAATACATTTCAAATCCGAGTTCCATTTCAGTTTCTAGGCAAAACATCATTTACATGTTGGTCCGGTTTTTCTTTGACGAGAATAAAACACTAAAACCTTTTTGGTAATTTAAGCCAGAGCAGTTAAACGTACTTAAAACGATCAATGCTGAAAAACACTACATTTTTAACAGTAGATAAACATATACGTTGTATATAAAAATACTAATTGAATCAAAGGGTCACTTACTTGTCGCTGACACATTCCCCACATCAAAATTTCCGGAGCGACGAACATGCTGTAACATCCGGTTCAAAGAACTGTCAACGCCATTCTTTTCTATCTTCATGTTCCCACTTTTACTATAACCCAAAGAATCGTCAATCACGACACAACATTCCCGTTGAACCTGGATACTCAAGCAGATTCAATGCCGCATTCAACTGCCTGACCTTTACATGCCCGTCCAATATCGTGCCTAGTTCACCATGTCATTCTTGGCATTTAATCACCGTTGCCGAACATCCATTAATTCACTCGTTTTAATAACCCACCAAGTAACCTTGCTTTACATAGTAAATCTCTAGAACTCACGCTAACCATTCCCTTTTTATATATGCTCATAACTTATACGCTTCCCTGTCCAAAATGCACAGACCTGGATAGGGTATACCTACGCCGTGTATACATATTGTACACAACACACCCATACTCATCATAGCATCTAGCCGTAGAACTCAACTCTACCAATTGATTTTCACCCATCTAACTCGTCACCTCCCAAAATCCTCCATGCACCTAATACTCACCCTTCACACTGCAAAACGCACAACCAAGATATGCACGTAATTGAACACTACTACGCGACTACGCGACCACACTCTCACCATAGAGTACGCGTACAAACATCGCACTGCTACTCACACATAAAAAAAGCGTTACATACTATCGTGTTGTGCCTACACAGCAACACACTCATGCAGCTTTAGAGATCACACCACACCTACACAATATACACATATGCCCAAACACACGCAACATACACCCACCGATGCACACACACAATTATCTAGATACCACAACCGCACAGTCATACCCACTCCACCGAAAACTACTTCATCCCGATACAAACGCCACACCCGTCTATAATTGAGACGACAAATTGCCTCATCAATCAAAACAAATCCTAAATTATATCGACCGCTGGCATATACACCCCATAGTTACTCCAGCACAACCACCGTAAACAATACCACCATACTATTCCAGATACAGTAAGCAGTGTCATGATCGTCACTATTTTCCAACGACACAACCACAGACAACCTTTTATACACAGTCATCTGACAACAATAATACCCACACACGTGACAAACACATACGTTGTACACCCACAGCTGTGCACAAAAACCACCATCCACCGCCAACACTACAGCCAAAAGACCACCACTACACCCATACACCAACAACACAAGCAACCACAGAATCCATTTTATAATTAATACAAAGCTGCCAGTAAGAAACTTTAGTCCCAAATTCCGTCGAATATGCGTGTTACCAGAGCTCATTCGACGAAGGTTAAAAATTTATAGAAGAGCTCCAGCCATCTTCAACGATCAGCGTTCTGCCGCCGAAATTTTTGCCCATACAAAAATGAATCCACTTCTGATAATGGTAGGGTGGTTCGGCTGAGGAGGGATAACCATCGGTGGTGGCAGTCTCCTGCAATGAACGTCGAAGATTAGAGATGGGAGGAGACGGTGGTAGTGGAGTTGACAGAAAGAACAGGGCAACGACAAAGAGGGGCAATGATAGGAGGTGCTGGTTGTGGCATGGCAGTGGCGAAGGCATTGGAAGATGGCATTTCGGTGAAGGCACGGGGGCCGAATTTGCTCGTCGGCGGCCGAGGGCATCGCCGGCAGTAGCAACTGCACGGCGGGGAGGAATGGTATCGGCGCCTTGGCAATGACGCGGTGATTGCGGTGTGGAGTCTCTGTGAAGGGGTAGCCGAGATCTAGAAAAAGAGTTGGCCGGGGATGGGATTGCCAGTGACAGCGTATGTGGCGAAAAGTTGAGGAGATCAAAGATGGCGCCGGTGATGGCGATCCACGACGGTTGATGGTGGTGGTTGATTGAAGCTTCAAGAGGGTCGCGGAGGTGCTGAGTAGCGGCGTTCGGTGGACGCGACCGGAGTTGTCCGTCGGTGACCGTGAGTTGCTGGCGATGGGGCTGCCCAGAGGCGCCACCCGTTCCTAGGGCCGGCTGCCGCTCTCATCTTCTCTACTCTCTTTGATCTCATTCTTTTTTTTTTACTCTCTCTCCTGGTTTTCTTTTATCTTCTTTTCCCCCCTTCTTCTTTTTTTTTCAATTTGTTTTTGACTCTTTTATCCTAATTTACTTACATATATTACACTAAATACTACATATAATATTGCTCATAATAATTAATGCTAATCACTTATGAAATTGTCGCCATTTTTTTTTTTTTTGGAATAATATAACTCAACTCATAATGACCGTTACTAAACATCTAATTAACACCGCTCGTAAGGTCTTCACTAAAAGTCTAATTTTGTCTTACGTACCATAATTGTCGTTAAGTAATAATAACCTCGTAAACCTAGGTTCGGGACATCACACTTTGACTATTGTAAATGAAATGATGTCAAACGTGGCCGAGACAAAACAATATTTAAAAGATGGATACAGCCAATTCATGGTTACTAAAAATAACATAACTACCTATCAAGAGGAGTCGTTTCACAATAGCCAACTTCAAATGTTATCTCTAGGCAGTTCAAGTGAGTTATTCGATGAATTGCATGAAAAATGCGTGTTGTGGGGAAATCATTTGAATTAATTAATACAACTGACTGAAACTTACACAAAAAATGGTGTAAGTAATTTCATAAGATCGATATCATGCCAAAAATGGCAGAAAAAGTTGCATAATCATGTTCATTCTCATATGGGATTGAGACGTCAAAAGAAGATTTAAACGATATGATTGGGGGGAGGGGGGTAAGTTTACAAGTCTATTTTGGGTGAAAGCAAAATAGAGTCCTTTCCATGGGGTGTGTTTCACGAGCAAACTGTGGCTATCGATTCAAAATTTCCTATTGTTAGTGAGTTTCAAGCTTTTGACACCATGAAATCTGATGAAAAACATGTACTTTGGGAGCCAATTGGTGTTACATTTTTTGGAGATGGATATCCTATTTGGGTTTATGGAGCACACCAAGGTAGAGTACTAATTCAATAGTTATCAGAACTATAAATATAGTCAAATTTATTTCTCCATGCAAGTTGAATTAAGCAATACTCAATCGATTGGCTTATTATTGGCCATTCTATATGTTGATTTGGTTAGTGGCTTGGCCAACTATGGTCATAGTTTATTTAGTGGCTTGGCTAACTATGATCATTGACACTAGTATATGGAGAGCTAAAGTCAATCAATGGCTAATCGATAGCGAAAATGCTTTCACTTTGAAGAATGCAAGCCTATTGATAGTGACTGGTGTATCAATAGTGAATGCTATCTTGATATTGGTTTATGCAAAATCAAGATGATACAGTTTAAGCCAATAGATGGCTTATCAATAGTGAATTTTATCTTGATACTGGTTTATGCAAAACCAAGATGGTACAGTTTAAGCCAATAGATGACTTATCAATAGTGAAAAATATAAGCCTATTGATAGTGAAAATGCAAGCCTATCGATAGTAAAAGGCTATCAACAATGAAAGACTATCGATAGTAAAAAAATGATTCCCCTCATGTAGTGCTATTGATAGTGAAAGGTTATCGATAGTAAAAAAAAAATGCTCCCACTGTGAAAAGTGCAATGCTATCGATGTTGAAAGGCTATCGATGGTAAAAAAAAATGCTTCCACTTTGAAGAGTGCAATGCTATCAATGGTGAATAAATATTTCTGTTTAATACACTCCAATGTTATCTTGGTGCGATTAAAGTCAGTCAATGGCTAATCGATAGCAAAAATGCTTTTACTAGAGAGTGCAAGTCTATCGTTAGTGAAAAAAATGCTTTCATTTTTTGAAAGATATGACTCTTCGCAATTTTTAAGTATTTCAATTGCTTAAGCTGGGAGCATTGTTTGCACCAACAAATAATTTTTTCACTAATGACTTTACTTTGATTAAATGCCACTAAATGACATTACTTTTTATTATTATTTCTGATGAGATAATGGAATATTCAAACAGGAAGTGGAAGAAATTAACTTCTGAAAACGTGTCCCTATTGATAAGGGATAAGTATGGCTGGTTATTTATTAGTGAGTAGTTATTTTCTAAGTAGTTGTAATGGTAGTTATTTTATACAAAGTCTCTAGTATAAATGGTGGGTCAAAGAAGGAGTAGAGAATCATCATCAATCAACCAGACAAAAAAAAATCAAGTCTTTTTCTTTAATTTTATGTTTAAGGGCTTTTAATTTGTTGCCTATTGATTGAGATTTTAGTTTCCAGACTTGGGAACATTGTTGTGTAAACATTGATAATCAATCGAAAGCTCTATTTGTCATTTATGGGCGCACAGTCTTTTACTTGCAATTTTCATTGGTTTGGCAAAGTATCTCACTTTCAGAGAGATTCCCAAGCCCTATGGGCAAAAAAGATCCCATGCTTTTAATCGATTGTGAATTTGCCCAACAGCACAAACAAGTGTTCAATAGGTAAGTCTCGGTTAAGAATACTAGGGCAGGTGGAGGAGTAGAGCCAAGTTGCCTCGAAGAGTTAGCCAGGAGTTGCATGTTTTTATCAAGCTCAAAACGCACTACTATGCTACTATCTCCGACAACTTACTTTCCTGTAACCATCGTTAGTGTCTTCACAATCATCATCGGTGCCACCATTCACGATACATTCACCACCATATATATACTATTAAAATTGCCACGGTAGCCCTAACACCCATGCCAACACCACTTTCCACAATAATAGTTGACATCACTGCGCACTATCAACCATCAGCACCACGACACTCGGGCTACCATAGTGACCACTACTAGTTGTAGCGTTCCTCCCACGTTTATCCCATTGTTGACACCCAAGTTTTGACAAAGATAGATAATATCCAGTACTGAAGTGTATTGAGTTGACAAGAAAGTTCGATATTTTTGTTGAAAGCTTTTGCAAAAACAAAGCCCAAATTTCTGACTTTTCAAGTAGGCCATACATGTTAGAGGCCTACTAATATTACATTGGGCTGGGCATTTTTCAAGATGTGGCTCCATTAGGATTGAAAATGGCCATCTCTATGGAGTTAGGCTTTAAATAGAAGACTTTGACATAAGCTAAAAACTCACCAGGCATATCAACATGTGGGTTGATTTTATCCCCAACTACAAAAAAAGGGGAGGCAGGAAAGGACTGGTAGATTGTGGAGAGAAACAGGAAAGAAACAAAAAGATAAACATTAAAAGGAAATGGAGTCGAGGAGAATCTTACCATTTTTAATTACCTCATGTAAGTTTTGATTATATTCCATGATGTATTAAGCCTTATACAGAAATAAAAGTTTTTTATATTTGTTATTTTATTTATGTTCCTGTAAGCGGAGGTTGTTATGGACGTAATTAATAGTTGACCGTTTAGCTAATCGAAAAAATGAATCCACTAAATAACCATCGTCATACATACGACAGGATTTAGTGACACAAGTTTTGCACTAACCAATAGCATGAAAAATATATCATCACTCACTCGCCACCATCATAATTACCATTGCCACATAAATCGCTGCCACTGCCATATTGGAGCCGCCTGTCAGAACTTGTTCACTAATAATTTCTAATTCCCTTTCAAATCCATTTATGAAAAAATGATCCCGGAGAAGCGAACTAATTGTATCATGTAAGTCTTAGAAGAACATTCATCGGTTCATAAGACTTAGAATAATGGTGAAGCTAATGAAAAAATTATGAATTCTTAAAAACTTTCTTTTAGCAATCTTAAAAAAGTGGATATTGCTCGGCTTCAAATTCTCTTGGAGTTTTTAAGCGTCCTTTCGATGTTTGCATACAAAAATTAAAAAAAATTACAATAATAATATTAGATTGCAAAATACAACTATATAAACCAATTATTGAATAGAACAGAAACACAATAATATACCGAGAGTTATTCAAAGTGAAACCCAGTACATTTAATAACAAATCTCCCACACGCCGGCGAGTGGTGATGTGGTAGTTTAGTATTTTGTTTAGATAGGGCTTGTGTAGATCTGGGAAGTCGCGGCCAGTTGGACAGGTCGTCGCAACTGTTGCTCGCTCAAGTCTTTCTGGTTCTGGTGATGGGTTGGGGTCTTGATGTGGGGTTTAACATGCCGGGTTCTAGGTTGTTCCCATGATTGGCTTGCGGTGGGTTATGGGTGCAGGTTGAATAATTTGCCAATGGGGTTTGTGTGTGTCGTGAGGCCACCATCGAGTTGGAGAAAGGAGGGGAGTCTAGATCTAGGTTCTTTCCCCCCTTACGCCCTAGTAATTCCCCCTTCCTCTAGATCTAGAAAGGATTGTTTGGATGTTTAGGACGATGGTGTGGTTTTCGAGATGTTTCCGGTGATAAGAGGTGACTTCGATTGATGATTCCAGTGGTAAGGGGTCTTGGTTGTTCTGAGATTTTAAGTTGTTTTTTCCAATTGGATCCGTTTGTGAGGGCCTCGGGTTGCCGTTGGTGAGGGCTAGTGTCTCTGCAGGATTCAGTCGGCGTTGTTGAGCCGGTGGACTTCGAAGGTTGTGAGGGCTACTGAAGCTGGGTTTTTCGGTGAATTCGCTGGGTTTGTGAGGCGTTCGTTTTGGTCTTGTTGTGGTGCTTCCTAGGGATCGACAGCTGAATGTTGGCCGGATAAGGTGGATTTTCCGGTGCCATAATAGTTTACGGTGATCGAGAACACGTACCAGATTAAAACAAATCTCCTATTTTATAAGACTTCTGGAATGATTTTTTTTAAGTAACCTAATGATTTCCAAGGATCAAATTGGAGAAATGAATTTTAATGTTCACCAACATGTATACCGAAGAGACCGTAAGACTATTTTTGCATCTTCAGTTTTTCTTTTAGACATCATATTAATAATTGTGAGGTGACTTGTTGAATCACCGGTTGGAAAGTGTTCGGACCATAATAATCCAAACCTAAAAACCTTTTAAACATCAAAGACAGACAGCCTCTTGAGCAAAAGAAACTTTCACGTTATTCTACATGGCTACAATTCTTTAAAAAAATTGGCTTATTATGTAGTTTCATCCTTTTTGCTTAGAAAAAAAATATTCATCAAGCCGTTGACCAATCAGAATTACTTAAGAATTTTTTTAAAAGTTTATTGATTTAAATTCTGCTTCTCCCAATATTTTGTTATGCATTTCACATGATGACATAGAAGGGACATAAATGGAATCATATTAAGAAATTTTGGGCATGAGATTTTTTTCACTTTCTCCATTGAGTAAACTCCAACAATGGCTCAAAAGAAGTTTGGTGTAACATCTTTTTGGTATTGCATAATTACTAATATAGAATGGTGACAATTGGCTTTCTAAATTTTTTTAAAATGGTCAATTGCATTCAGCACTCCCAAGTTTGCACGCGGTAACGTGCTGCACCACAAAGTTTTTTTTAGCTATCTGTCACCCCAAAATCGTGTAAGTGTGGCGCCCAACACCCTCCGTCTGAATTTCGGCCAATAGCCTTGCCGGAGAAGCAATTTAACTTAAATAAGGGGGCATTTTGGTCAGAATGGTTAAAAAAGGAAGGGAAGATTGGAATGGGTTTGTTAGGAGGCGCTGCGGGGCTGTTGCCGCTGTGGGGGGCGGGGGAGAGAAGATGAAGGAAGAGAGGGGGCTCGGCATCTCCGACAAGGGGAGGGACGTTGCTGACGGAGAGTGGGGTTGTTGCAGCCGCGGATTCTTGGCTGTTGATATGCATTACTCCGTGACGGGGGAGGGACTGGTTGGGCAATCAACGTCGCCGACGGGGGAGGGACTGTGGGTGAAAAGTGCTGCACCGGCCTGAGATGCGAAAAAGGGGCAAGGGACAGCGGCGCAGAGCTGTTGCAGCCGTGGGGTGGGAAGAGAGAAGGGTGGGGGTCAGCGTCGCTAACGGGGGGAGGGACTCTGCCGGCATGAGATGCCGAAGGAAGGGCGTGGGGTGAGGGGGAGAAAAGAGGAAGGAAGAGAGGGGACGGGGCCGGCGTCACCAATGGGGAGAGGGGCACTGCCGGCGGAGCGAGGGCACCGGCGTGAGATGCCGGCGTAAGGGGGTTGGCGGCACAAACAGGTGATAGAGATTAGGGTTTCTATTTTTCACTTGATATTCCAAAAATGCCCTCCTAAGTTTAGCTTATAAATTTTTTTTGGCCGGAATTTGGACGGAGGGTGTTGGGTGCCACACTTACACGATTTTGGGGTGGCAGATAGCTAAAAAAAATTTTGTGGTGCAGCACGCTACCGCGTGCAAACTTGAGGGTGCTGAATGCAATTGACCCTTTTTAAAAAAAGTGACACACACAAAAATAAAAATCTTAGGTAGTGTTTGAAACCCTTTTCCAGTTTTTTGTTCAGTTTTAAAAACTGAAAAAAATATATTAATGTTTGACAGACAGTTTTTATTTTATTTTTCCTTCAGTTGTATTTTTGAAAACTCCAATTTGGAGTTTTCAGTTTTGATTTTTGTTTTGAGATACAGCTTTCAAACTTTGCTAGAAACAAATTGAAACCCAAATTTTAAGAAAACTAATCCCTTATATCATCACCATCAATCAATCAATCCCACTCACACACACCTCCTCCGCCCAGAAACCTTAGAACCCAAAACC
Source organism: Escallonia herrerae (assembly GCA_033070095.1). Lineage (NCBI taxonomy): Eukaryota > Viridiplantae > Streptophyta > Magnoliopsida > Escalloniales > Escalloniaceae > Escallonia > Escallonia herrerae. The sequence continues at coordinate 20,562 of JAVXUP010002873.1, forward strand.
CATCATAGTCGTTATCGTCTCTTCTTAATGAAACTCAGCTCAACAACATCTTAACTAACACTTCCGTCCACCACCAGCCCCATGTAACTACCATCGTCAACAAACGCCACGCATCAGTCTTTGACAACCATCAAAGGCTTGTTGCCTCCCATGTCAGCTTCTGAACCATCACCCTTGTGAATTAGCCTTTGACAACCATAACGGATCACTGTCATCCTCGTCACTCCTAACCGCGTTCGACAACCGTCAAGGGTCGCCGCCATCCGTCGTTAGCTCCTAACTCATTACTGTCGTGCACCATGCTTCAACAACCACCACAGATCGCGACCATTCCTTGTCAGCTTCTGAACCAATCATCACCGCACATCAGCCTTCTACAACCACCACGGCTCGCCATCATCCACCGTTAGCTCCTGAACTCATCACCACCGAACATCAGCCATGCACATCCCACCTTCACCATGCTTGGTGGCGTCGATTCCAGCAGAGGTCATGGCATTGTGAAGGTGTCAATGAAGATCCAGCGGTGGATCGGGCCATGATGGTATCGAGGGGAGGGGGGATGGAAATGCGGTGGTGGTGTTAATTCGGTGGTTGTGGTTGGAGGTGGTTGGAGCTGCTCTATAAAAGAAATCCAATATGAAATTATGTTATTGAAGGACTAGAAAAAAGAGCTGAAAAAAAATGAAAGTGAAACTTAAAAACAAAAACTCCTAACCAAACACGTGACTCTTTTTGTAAAACATTGAAAACTAAAGAGGGTATGGTTTTTATTTTTTTGAAAATTGAAAACTAAAAACCACAAGGGTTCCAAACACACCCTCAGATAATAATGACTACCTACAAGGACATGTTTGATTTTCACAAATCATATTTATTTTATCGATTGTGACAATAAACACTTACACGTGATGCTTGCTTTTTTTTTTTATAACAAAATTCATAATATTAACTTTTATTTTTGCACGCACATCATGTGTGTCATGGTATGGTGTGTCGCAGTAGGTAAAATGTTGGTGTAACACTAGTTTTGGTGTTACGTAACTACCCATTAAAAATTGACACTTGGCATTATAAGAATTTTTTCTAAGTAACACAAAAGATAATATTTGAATACTAAATACCTAAAAGGACATATTTGGTTCTTAAAATGTAAAAAATATTTCAGAATATATAGTCAAAATCATGTTTGATATTACATAAAATAATTTCATTTTCGTACACAAAATGCATGTGCCACGATAAATGACACAAAACAAAAGTCTAGATAGTAAATAAGTACTTACAATGACTTGTTTGGTTTTCATAATTTAAAATTTATTTCACCAAATGTTATAATAAACACTTACACGTGATGCTTGACTGTTTTTAACAACAATATATACTATTAACTTAATTTTTCACACACGTATCGGTGTCTTGTTTATGGGATTTCTTTCTATGTAAGACTAAAGTTATAAATTTTTTTGTTAAAAGTATGTTCTTTTGTAAAAAGAAGGCGCATTAACGTTACTTTTAATACCTTCAGCGACGAAATAATGTATAGTCAACCTTACGGTTTTAATGTCTTTTGTTCATTTTTCTTTATTCTTCTTCTATAAATTATAAAACCTGCCACACAATAACCATCACCAATACCCCCCTCACATTAACCACCGTCAACAACCGCCGTCGCTACCACCAAACACAATTGACACGTATGTTGCTGCTAAAAATATGCTCTGAAAACTTAGCCTGCAATAATAACCTGTAAGACAGAAAGTGAGTGACCGCCGAGTGACCGCTGACTGGGGTTCTCGGCAGAGAAGTCTTCGATACTTAAGTCAAAGCGCAGGTACAAGATAGAAACTTTGAGAATGCATGAAAGACAGTGTTTGTGTGTATAGTCCTTTCTGCGTACCTAGGGGAGTCCCCCTTTTATATAGGCATCGATGCATAACCCTAATAGAATTAGGAGTCTGAAGGCTACGCCTTGTGCCTGTCCTTAAGGATTACTGGATCACAGGATCACGTTAGGATTTTATATAGAACACTAATTCCCCCGATAAGGTAACTACTAACTCTGTAGTTGACCACTTTGACTATGTAGGCATCGATGCAAAACCCTAACCGCCAACACCACACCACTCGTGGATCTATGTACAACTACATGGGCGCAAAGAAGTATCTCCCGATATGCCTTGTAATGCCGTTAGCCAGTATGTTGAACATATCGAGAAATCCCCATCTAAATTATCATCCATTCTTATGAATCTTCCAGACCATTCCAATTGGATAGATAGCAAGGATGCATGCGATCACATGCATAGAAAAAAGTTGACGAAGAATTCCTGGATACCATATGAAAGTCCCCGGGCCAAAAAGTTGAGCAACAACCTGATAAAGTATATATAGGTTGGTAGTCCATCATTTGAGCCGACCAATAACTAGGGATCCAGTAATCATTCCAGATGAAAATACGTTGCTCATTCCCCAATATTTACTGTAAGCCTTGCTTCAAGAATCGTCGACCAGTCAAAATACTAAGCCATACCCATGAAATATTCCCCTGTTATGATGAACTGGAAAAGGACGGTCTTATGTAATATCGCCTACACAGGACCTGGGACAAAGGAGTATAAGGTCCAAATTCGCTACGCTTGCTTAGCCAAAAGTGACTCATTAAAAAATTGTGTTTTCTGAAAACCCAAACCAACCATCACCTTAGGAAGACATAACACATCCCATGCAATCCAGTGAATCGAACAACGACCCCCGATCCCCGCCCACCAAAACCAAGCAAATATTTGGTCAATCTCGACCGACTGGTTTAATTTGCTTCTAGCTGCGTTATTCAGTAATAGATCTTGCAAGAGCGCATAACGGGCTTGAATTTTTTGTACAACTTCTAAAAAAAGTCATGTCGATCACGTCCCATATCCATCTGAATCCCTAAAAACTTCCTAGTATCAAACTCAGTTAGATAATGAAATACTCTACGGAAAAACAATTAAAGTTCACAGGAGTATTTGAACTCAAAAATACCCTCGTCTTTTATCTTATAATGCTCACATGTTCAATGGCTAGCCATTTTAATGGAAAAATGAATGCTAACAGAACAATGATTTAAGTTTGTAAGATTTTAATAAAGACTTCTTGAATAACTGTAAATGGTCAAGGTCTTGGTGAATATATACATCGTTCAAACAATAAGGGTGAAACAGCATCATTATAAGGCTTCTCCAAGTTGCCTTAGAGAACTAATTCTATAATCGTCATGTTTCTAGCAGGTTCCCAACGCAATCCGTTAAACCACCTTTTGCATGACTGCCGTGACTCTAACTATACCCATCATCACCTGGGACTAGGATCCTCCCTTGTACAGCGCTCTGTCAGTACTAAAAAATATCGTTAAATAAGTTAGAATGGGATAAATATTTTGACCAAAGATTGTGAACATAAAATTTACCAACATTGTAAAATAATAAAAAAATAGTGAATCGTCTTTTATTTTAAACTTAGGGCAAATTTCAAAACTGTACCCTAAAATTTACATTTTATACAGTTTTAGTAACCAAGTTTGAAGGTGCGAAGTACTAACTATTTAAAAGAGTACCAAACCAGTATCTCGACTGACGGTCGACGGCCGTTAAAAAGTCCAAGGGGTAGGACCGTTAATAACATAAATATATTTTAAAAAACACACCAATTTTTAAAGAAGTACCTAACATTGAAAAAACATATCAAATCAATACCTTGGTTTTTTTCCCTTAATTTAATCGAAACAAAAACAGAAAAAAAAATTAAAAAAACATTCAATTTTTTTTGTATTTCTTAATTTAATCAAAAACTCGTGACACTATCTTAACTGTTTGACTTTTTTATCTTCTTTAATTAATCAGTAAAAAAATTAAATTTTTTTATCTTCCTTGCTTAATCATTAAAAAACACACTCTCTCTCCACATCCTCATCCTCCTCTCTCTCTCCCTCTCTTCCCTCCATATAAGCTGTCGTCTCCCTGTCATCTTGGAGCCGCCGTCGTAATCATTTGTCATCCTCATTGTCCATGCCAGCGACCAACTCCCATCACTACCGGTCTTGTCACTGCCAACATTTATATCAGTGACCCACCACTGATCTGGCCACTGCCACCTCCCACACCAGTGAACGCACCACCGTCACCACCGATCTAGCGACCCCCCACCTGTTTACCACCGATCTAGCGACTCCCACCTGTTTACCACCGATCTAGCGACTCCCACCTGTTTACCACCATCGTCCTTGATCGCCGGTGTCCAAATCAGTCTCCAATCACCACTGGCGCCCACATCCACGACCCAAGACCAGCCGGCACCGGCGCACCCAACGCAACCACAACTTGACATCACCACCACCATAACTCTTACGTAGTGGCATCATCACCGCCGATTGATTGAGCACCAATTTTTGAAAACGGGGGTACTCGTGATAACACGACATTTCTGCACAATATTTCCCTTTCGGGTGACATAGTTCTATATAATCTGTGGCTTGATTGCAGTGAGAGTTTGAATGGTACTGATTCAGGTGATTTAGGAATTTGGGAGAACCTTAATAATGGAGTGAATGCGGGGGAGACCAGCCACCAACCAATTTCATCCTAAGGTTTATATATTTTGCTTTAAGCCTCTTACTGTGTGCGGTGGTGTTGGTAGTGTGCGGTGGTCGATGGTGTTGGGTTTGTGACGACGACAGCCACATGGCTATTGGGTTTATGACGGCGGTGATGACATGCAATGGTCGACGATAATGTTAGGTGATCGGAGTGGTGGTGGTCAGGTGGTTTTGGTGGGTGATGGTGGTAATGGGGTGACAGGTAACAGGTATAAATTGGTTAGAAAGAGAGAGTTAGTTTTTATTTTGATTAAATTAAGGAAGACAAAAATCGAGGTACTAGTACGCTTCTAAAATCGGCGTATTTTTTAGATCTATTTTTCAATTATTGACGGTCTTATACCTCTCGAATTTTTTAACGGCATCCGTCGTCCGTCAGTTGAAGCACTGATTTGGAACACTTTTTCAAAGTTGGATACTTCTTTAACGCACCTTTAAACTTGGGTACTAAAGCAGTACAAAATGTAAAGTTCAGTGTACAGTTTTGGATTTGCCCTTAAAATTATATTACATCGAAGATATAGTATAAGTAGAGGATCATTATCTCACTAACTATATTGTCTTATTTTGCTTTCGGGTATTTTCAAGTCTTTTGTAGTATCAACACAATCTTTTTTGTGGCGTGTTGCATGCCTATGACTTTGAAGCAAAAGGTTACAAACCGCAACATAATGCTCATCTTTTGTTTTAAGTTGCATGACGTGCGATAATTTTGCTTCTTGATCGATCTTATTACTTTTTGCGTTTATAGAAAAACATTCTTAATATTGTTGTTTCTCTTGTTTGTGCTTCTCCAAGTGACTTCGTTTGTGCTTCCCCAAGTGATCTTTGGTTGGTTTCGGTTGAAGTTTGTCGTCGTGAAAGAACTGCTTTCCAAATTCGGCCTAAACAATTACAAGTTTTTCTCCTAAATAATATTGTTTTAAAACTTAATGATCGATTTAACTATTTTAAATCTTATTTATCCTCATACCACACTTTTAAAAATCGTTGTTTGAAACCACGACTTATAAATCGCTGTTTACGCGAGTAAATAAGTTTCAAAATAGAATAAATTGATAATGAAGTTTTAAAACAGTATTATTTAAAGAAAAACTTAAACAAATACAGTATTGCCGTATTAGAGAATTTTTTCCCAACTCCATGGTGCACTCTCGATTAGACCTGGCAAACGGGTAAAACCATCGGGTCTAAATAATATCCGGTCGGATACGGATAAAACCGAATCGGGTAAAATTACTATTTTCGGGTAGCCAATTTTCATGCCCATACCCTACCCTTGCGGGTCGGGTAAAACCCGCGGGTAAAATATTAATTTTGACTTTTTCTTTCTTATATCAAATAATTAGTTTCTTGAATGTTTTTCCTTTTCCTCCTCCCGTACACAAGCACAACTTCAAAATCCATTAGATAACAATCTGAACGTTTATAGACAACAATCTACACAACGATCTGAACGTCCACTGAAGTCTATAAAACAATCCAGATTAGGCATTCTCGAATTAAAAAAATAAAACAAAAATTTTCAAATTCAGGACTCTCAAGTACAGGAGTGACTGTGAAATATAACACACGATTTTTTCTCCTTGGTCTTGGAACGCCTGACGTTGGCTCTTGAGCAACGGTCACAGCAGATCTGCTCGGCGATGGAGTGATAGCGTGACGATCGGAGACAAAGTGACCGTGGTGACCGACCGGTGGCTACGGTTTTCTCCTTGGTCTTGTGAACACCTGATGTTGGCTCTTGAATGACGGTCACAACAGATCTGCTCGGCGATGGAGTGACGGTCGGTGACCGTGGTGACCGACTAGTGGCTACGGTGACGAAGGAGTGACGACGTGACCGGCGGCGGAGCTGCGTTAGATCCGTGGCGCCGTGGAGTGGAGTAGCTTGCTCGTGACTTTGGTGGATGTGTGAGAGGGAAAGACTTGAGAGAATAAATCTATGTGAGAGAGGGAGAGAGAGAGAGAGACTTGGAGAGAGGAGATCTGTGAGGGTGAGAGATGGGCGGCGAAATTGAGAAGAGGAGAGAAAAATGGAAGGATTAGCCCTAAAATCATATTTACACACTCATATAATTGGTAAATTGGGTACCTGGTATCCGACCCGATTTGAACCGGAGTTTACGAATCTGTTCGGGTACGAGTATGATTTTAACGGGTCTTTTAAATCTGTACCAGTACCCGAATTTTTTAAGCAGGTACGGATAGATCCGTGGGTCGCGTCAGTTTTTGCCGGGTTTACTGTCAATTTATATGGGGAAAACGATCGGACGGTCAAGATAGTCCCAATCATTATCCATCCGTGTGGGGCGGGGCCCAACACCTGAACTCCTCAAATGTACACGCATCCCCATTCCACCACGTCAACGACAATTTGTGCTTGACCCCCTCCACCCCACCAAAATTACCCTCCCCCACGCCCATCGTTTTCTCTCGCGATCGCAGTAAGCTCAAGCCCAAGCTGTAAATCAGAACCAAAGGTAAGTCTCTGTTAACAGTCCCTAATTTGTCCCGATTCTCTTGAATTTCGGAATTCTTGATCTTCTTTATAAATATATTCGTGATCTGTGTGTGTCTGTCTATATCCGTGGCATGCAAGAAAAGGTGTCGGGATTGTTGATTCATCTGTGTCTGTTTGGTTAATCGACGGGCATGATCGACGTGGGAAGATTAAACTATTACGGCGAACTGCCGTGTTTATTCCTTTTTAGTGCAATTCTAACCCTAGAAAAATGATCACGTATAAACCCTTTTCAGTGTTCGTGCGTCTTCCATTTGAAAGTGGAATGCTGCGTTAATTTGCAATTAAGTGGCGAATACATTCAATTTCATTTCTTGTTGTTTAACGTTGTATCTGGGCTTTTGTTAATAATCATTTACTTTCATGAGTTCTGTTAGAAGATTGTGCAAATATTTACTCCTCTTTTTTTTATAGGAAATTGATATCTGCACTCCGGTTTTTGCTACTTGCACTCCACTTCGTCGCTTTATCACCCCTTCTAGTGACACTTTTTTGCTCTTTAGCGACAAAAGTTGGGTGCAAATTTTAAAAGGGGAGTGTGAATGTCATTGCGCTTTCAAGATGAGAAGGGGCCAAGGTTGTTGGGGGGGGGGGGGGGGTGTTGACTTATTTGACCGGAAAAGACACGCTAGAAGGAGATGCTATTTGAGCTCCCTATTGTATTTTAGATGGAGTCATCAACAGGGCTAAGAATCTTACCTTTACCTTTACTTAGAGAGGGGCAGCAGTCCTACGCTCTTCCGTGCTTGTAGGTTAACTCCCCTATGCATCCGGTATCACAAACGTGCACTTCCCTTATGCATCCTCGATACGAGTGTTGGGTATGGATACATGTTTAAGCATCTAATACATCTAAAACTTTAGATCAATGGCATGGGGCACGTCTAATCTCCGTATCTCTTGTAGTCTTCAGTCTTCTAAATTTATTGCTAAAGCAACAACAGAATAAAAGAAACATAAAAGATGGGGAGTCCTTAACACGTACCAACCTTGTCCACGTGTCGGTTTAGCAACGCTTTGGTGCTACTGCCATGGACTTGGGACAATTTACAACAAAGACTTCCTCCTTCATTGCTATTGGTCTGCCTTGTCTAAGTGGATCTTTAAATTGCTTTGTGCAATACAAGCATAAGTTGGTGCTATTGCCATGAACTTGGGACATTTCACGACAAAGACTACCACCCTTTCTCGCTATTGGTCTGCCTTAATCTAAGTGGATCTTTAACTTGCTTTATGCAATACAAACATAACTGTTTGTATAATTACAGAAAGATTTATCATGTGTTTTTTTTTTCTTCATGCGATAGTTTTATTCCATTGCATGAATTTCGCTTCTCTAACAGGCCCAGCCAGACATGTATGTTTATGTTATTTGGTCGCTGACGTTGTCTTTCCCCCAATTCTTATTACAGTTGCAAAGTACGGATGAAGAATGTAATTCTAATCTACAAACGTATTACATCTCTTTAACTGCTCTGAGCTTCTGTTTGAACCTATTTCAGCTCAAAGTCTCAAACTGTTTCAACAACTTCCGCGTTCGTGCTTTAAATATTGCTTCAATTAATTGAATAAACAGAATCCAGAAAATGAGAAAGAAAAAAAAAAGTCCTCCTTTTGAGGGATCCAGAATTTCTCAATTATAGCTTCAACCCTATTTTACTCAATACCCACATGTATTAAGTCCAAGCGGCAATACAATTTTGAAAGGTCCAGATGTTCTTAATCATCAGCCAATAGCTTACTGTTTTACAGATTAATGGAAAGAGCATCGTGTCTCTCTCTGTGTTTCTCTCCCTAACCCACCCAGCGCAGCTAGTACTTGTCGCTGCTAGCCCATTCTCACTAGAAGACCACCAGACAATATACCATAACTGCTTTACTACCACCACCTTTGAATTTCTTTTAATGGTGACATGGACTAAACAATTAATATTTGTGGCTGGGACTACTGTAGTATGATTCAAAGCTGGTGATTCAGATCCTTAACTGCCTAAAGCAATGTTCTGAAATATCGAATATTTTAGCTCATTTTTATGGATGCAAAAATTTTCATAGTGTCTCTTAGAAGACAAGCGTGCCTGAAAATGGGAAAATATTAACGGCCAATACTGCATCTAAAATATGGCTGCTGGATTCCATGACTGCTTTATCATAAGATATGTTGCTCTTTTCTAAGGATTCGTGTTTATATGATCTGACTTATGGACGAGCTGACACGTATATTCAGGATGAGGTCCTGTGGTTTATGTTATTCTCCTATCCTTTGGTGTTGATCGATGCAATTAGGTTATTGTTAAATGCTCAGTTAGAGATATGTAGAGGTATTCTAGCGCAACTAGGAGGCAGAGGCGTAAGGGCAAAGTTAACATGGATGGGCAAGAAGTCCTTGGGAAGAAGAGTTTTGGTTATCTTGGACTGAATACTAATTTTGCACATAGAGGAGAAGATTGATGAATATGCTGCCAATATCATAAGAGCAGGTCGGGTAAAATGGAGGTGTTCTTCTGGAGTGCTGTACGAGCATAACAATCGTCTCATGCTGTAAGAAATTTTTTATAGGACGGTAGTGAGGCTGGTGATGCTATTTGGTTCAAAATGCTTTGCAACTAAGAAACAACATACAGATAAGATGAGCCTAGCTGAAATGTGAATGTTTAGGAGGATGAGCACCAACACAAGGAGGGATAGAATCGGAAATGAGAATATCTGCAAGAAAGGTGGAGGTGGCACCAACTAAGGAAAAGATGGTTGAGATGGTTTAGTTTTATCCAGTAGGCCATTAAATGTCCCAGCAAGTAAGAAAGAGTGGCTTGTGCCAAGTAGATGGGCTAAGATGAGGTAGGGGTAGACGTTTGCAGAATATTGCAGGTATAACTGGTTTGGTACGAGAAGGGACTTTATTGTTAGACACTTATCAAGGACTATGTGCTTGGGCAGGGTGAATTGAAGGAGAAGTTCATGTATTGGACCACAACTGGCTTTCATGATGGTGGTGGTGACATTGTTAAAATGTTAAGTTGACAATGAGTAGACTTGGTCTTTAAAATTTAGTTCGTTAAATGCTATTCGTCTACCACTATATTGAGGGAAAGCGGCGGAATGGGCAATGGCCCTTTTAGTGTGTTCCTGAGCAGGTGGTGCAAGAAAGTAAAGATTATGAATCCTTGCGGATAATAACAGCTCAAGAAATTTATCGAGGGTATGGTCATTTCTATCGCCTTCCAATACCTCATCATATGTATTTTCTTTGATTGGATACCATAAAGTTTTAGTCCTGGTGGAAAAACAAAGTTTAAAACACAAAGTACATTATATTGGCTCATCTTTTGTTTGGGTTCTTTCCTGGATTCTATTTAGCTAACTCAGTGAAAACTTTCTTTTCCTTTTTTGGATATTTGCTATCAGGAGATATTACTGGATTACATAAAGGTGGAAGACTGCAGTTGTCTGAAAAGGACAGTGAAGAGCAAAGCTTTCTTTTGCAAGTTTATCTTTTGGTTGCAACGTGAAGATGTCTAGTGATGAAGAGGTCAGAAAGGTCTCACGTCAAGATATACAGTTGGTAAGCTTTTCCGGTTGAGTTAGGTTTTGATTGACTATTTATAGCAATCTTTCTGATCCCTCAAAGCAACTAACAGAGGATTCCATTGTAATGGAAGCGACATTTTGGACCTAGCGACAAATACAAATTTGTCTACCTTAAGGAAAATGTAAAGCGACTACTCTCCCTCTCAAAGTTGATTACATAAGAAAAATTTGACCAAAAGTTTTAGGTATTGATAAAAGCCGATTTCACAAAAAGTTAAGCACCCTTACTTGAGTTATTTTTCTTAAGGTGTAACATTGTACTCATTTTTCTCTTTATCTATGTAAAGTTCATTTGTAAATGACATTCTAGGGTTCAAAATTTGTAGAAGTTACTCTTGACATCCTAATAGTGGAGTACATTGTGGACAATAGGGCAGAGGAAAGGGGGGAGTTAATGCTAGACTGAGTGCGTGAAAGTTGTTTGAAATCTATCTTTTATTGGCAGGAACCTATTTTCATTGTAGAAATGTCAGTACTGATATCCTGATATTGTCGGACCTCAAATGTCAGGTACAAAATCTTATTGAACGCTGTCTTCAGCTTTACATGAGCCAGAAAGAAGTTGTGAATACTCTGTTACAGCAGGCTAAAATAGAGCCTGGCTTTACTGAACTTGGTAAGTTCTACTTGTTGGTTTGTCTATTCTTCCACTTAAAAAACCTATACACGAGATTGGCACATTTGATAATTAGCGTTTATTTTAAGTAATTGCAATCCGTTGTAACAAGAAATATAGAAAGTAGTAACAATAATTGTGGTCATGTTTGGATGTCTCTTGTTCTAGCAGGCAAGTATAGTCTTTTCTTTTTTGTTATCATGTTAACAAGAGTAGTTGTGGTCATGTTTGGACGTCTATTGTTGTAGCAGGCAAGTGTAGTCTTTTCTTTTTCGTTATCATGTGGTCCAACTTGCGGACTCTCTCCCCCCTCCCTCCTGTATCATAATGTGAAAAAAACAACAATAATCTAGTGCAGTCAACCCTACAATTACTGGCATTCAGCACATTAGTGGCTGTAGTGATTAATATATCTTGAGAACCAAAATTCTTCTTCGTCTGAGAAGTGATGTGTAATTTTTCATAATCAGAAATATTATAGCAAGAGAACTGGAAGATCATGGTTTTAAATTTTCCTAGCATGTTGTTGATTATGAGATCAAATCAACTTGTGCATGTTCACATGTATATTAGTATTTAGCCCGTGCAGTACAACCAAAAAATGGGAAAAGAAACAAAATTTTATCATCGAGATCTGAATGCAGAGAAGAGAATTATAATTTAGTTTCCTTATAACCTAGGAAGCACCGACACGTCATATGAGTCGAGGTATGGTGTCTGACACCTCAACACCTCCAGACATGTGTCCAACACCTCTCCGTGATGCCCCTTTTATCCATTTATTTTTTAATTATAGGACACTGTGTCGGATACCTCTTGAAGAAGTGTCCACACCTATGAAGCACGGACACGAGTGCGGGTGCGAATACAATACGGGTGCATATACGCGGATACGGTATATTTAAAAATTTTAGGATACGGGTGCGGCGGGGATACGTCAAAATTTTTATATATGTAACTTTACTATATACACGTAGTATTGAATTTCTAAACAGTTTGGATTTTAATAAAGTGCATAAAAAGATAGTGCTATTTAATTTAACCATTTTACATTAGTACAATACCATCAAATACATAATAACCACCATTAAATAGATCATAATAAAAGTAGGAATGCAACGTCAAAGTTCCAACTATCTAAAAAACAAAATACTCCATCAAATATTAAACACTATTATAAATTTTAACAGACTAAACTCTGTGTTGTAGGTCGTGAAGGGCTATTGAGAACATAGGTATTGACTTTCTACCAAAATTGGTTCCAATTTACAACCCATGTCCAATTCACAACTCAAAAGGTGGCAAAGAGAGGGGAAGATAGAGCCTTAGCTTTCAAGAAATGCTACCAAAGGTGAGTACACATGGTCGCCGATGTCTCAGTGGTTACGTCGAGGCTACTACTGCCGCTACTCTCTCTCTCAAAGACTTCCCTCAATTCACGATTTGCCTGTAACTAGGTTAGGAGAACTATTTTATTTATGTTTTCACCCCCCCCCCCCCCCACAAAATTGAGGTTCTATGTTTCAACCCCCGAAAATCCTTTTGGAATTCCATACATAAGTATTGGATCTGCACCCAACCCGTATCCTATCCGCAGCCGATCCGCACCCAAAATTCAGAAAATGAAAACTAAAAGGAAAAAAGATGGGCACGCACCCACCCCGCACCTGGCCTCGGTGCTTCCCCCCTTTTGAAGCACCGTGCTTCAGAGGTCCACACATATGGGGCCAAAATACAATATTTCAAACTTATTTCGAGGTCAGTGTATAATAATTGACAAATCTGGGACTTCTTTGCAAATGAACTTTAAGCCAAACCCTATCGGCCCAAACCTTGTGTCTTCTGAGTCTTCTTCTATGCGGCTGGTGTTTGCCTAATCAAGAAAAAAGAAGACGAAGCAATCAGATAACGGAGCTTCTAGTCGGAGGATCTCCTTCGATTTCACCCAAAGATACCCTTATTCTTTCTCTCTCATCTCTTTCTCTTTTCCATTTTTTTTTCTACCGAAAGCATTCATGCTTATCAGTCCAGAGGTAGATAAGTCAACATCTCCGGCCTCATTCATAGACCGATCTGGCTATACAAGACCTCACCTTCATGCCTTTGGTCCCATGTCTTTTTTCATTCTTTCTTGTTACCGTTGAGACTATTTCATGTTACTATCTTTCCCTTTCCTCCATTTTGAACGCAATTCTGCTGCTCTAATTTATGTTTATTTTTCTTTTGTGTGTGTGTGTGTGTGTGTGACACACACACACACATATATATGGGTCGTGATCCATTGCTCATGAGCGCAACTTCCGCGCAGTTGCCTGCGCGCTCTGGCCATCCACGTGCAAGATGTGGACGGCCAGATCGTGCGCGTGGACGGCCATTTTTTTTTCGTCCACTACATAATGTAGCAGACAATATTTCGTTGTCCGTTACGTATCTGGCCAGCCCATCGGGCCAGATGGACTGCCAGATCGCGCGGGTAACTGCACCGATGTTGCCTGCGTGAGCAATGGATCAGCATATATATATATATATATATATATATATATATATATATATATATACACAGACATAGTAAAAAAATATCAACGGTGTCCAAAATCTGATTTTTTGGAAATTGCGGTGTCCAGTGTCTCGGTCGGTGTTGGTATCAGACCCGTTGTCCGTGTCCGTGCTACCTAGCTTATGACGTGTTATCAGATCTAATTTTATCAGTGGTTTGGGAATTGACTTTGAATGATATTGTTAACGAGTCTATTAACTTTGATTGTATCAAGACACGTCCATACCAAATGGACCTCCACAAGCCAAAGGAGTTCCTAGAACTCCTTTGAACACGTCTGTGCGTGTGTTTGAGAGAGAAGGGGGGAGAGAGGGAGAGGGAGAGAGAGAGAGAGGAGAGGGAGGGATCCCCATGGGGGGGGGGGGGAGATCCTATTTGCGGTATCTAGTGTTGAATTTCACTTATTGAGATCCTAAACATTTTGCTAGTTGAGAGTCATTTTATTCCTCGTCAATGCATGAAAAATAATTGGTTAAGGTTTTGTAGGCCTTCTAGTTTTGTGTGTCTGGGAACAAAGCTCATGCCTTAGTTGCCTCTTGAACTTATCTTTTCGCTTTTTTCTTTTTTAGTTGCATCCTTTCTCAATGGCACAGTTCTATCACCTTTCTTTCCGCCTTGTGCTGCATTACAGGGTCCCTTGCATTTACGGTCAGATATCTATTTTTTATGTTGTAGTGACTTCATACATTTAAATCATGATGATTGTCTTACAGTATGGCAAAAGCTCGAAGAGGAGAATCAGGATTTTTTCAAGGCGTATCATCTTAGATTGATAGTGAAAGAACAAATATCAAAGTTCAACAGGTTGCTCGAGCGACAATTTGAGCTAATGCAGCAGATATGCCCAACCGGAGTTACCTCCATTTCTATGCCCAATGGATCTCATATTCCACCTAGTAAGACAGCTTGTGCTTTAACAAAATTATTGTTCTTGATATCTTATGGAATTCATGTACAAAAATTTTAAATAGTAAGTTTACAGGACAAAGAATATATTGTGCTTGACTTGGTAGTATGGTTGTTGAGTATGCAGTGGAAGCATGAGGCTGAAATTTGATAGCTGTTCAAGAAGCGGAATAAGTAGAGCATAAAACTATGTAGCATATCTGCTAAAGATATTGCTAGCATGCTATATAGATAGCCCTGTATGTTCAACTAGTTTGATCAACTAACGTGTGGATTTGCTCTACATCTGATGTTGATATGTGGCTCAATTTGATATTTTTGACATGCTTACTATATGGCACTTTTGGCGATTTAAGTTGGTTTCGGTCAGCTGTTTGGCTCTAGGATATGATTCCGTACAGCTCTATGTTAGTTGTGAATTGTATTGACTATATAAGTGTTTCTTGTCTTATTTGTCATAGAATATGTTAGGGTTGATAATACCCAGCACTATTAAGGTTTAGCTTTACTGTACTTACCTACAGCGAACTTTTAAAATTACAATCAGCTCTATTTCATACATCATCAACTCACGGAGTTAATGTGGCATGTAAATGGACTATAAGTCTTTATAACAAATTGATTAAAATCACAAAAAAGAAAGGCAGCCAAGCCGACGATTCCGGAAAATGAAAAACCACAGCAGGAAAGAGGATCTCCCCATATCTCAATTACTGCTGAGGACCAACAATACAATCATGCCAAATCGAACCCATCATCCATGACCGGAAACAAATCTTTTATCCCTCTCTTGCTCCCAACCAACAGTCTCACATTCCACCATCAGCATCACCAACCTCAAGAAACCCACTATACCTCCAACCTTGAGTACTGGTCAAGATCAGATTATGGGATTCCGGCACAACAATTATGTCCGAAGTCGACATCCATGACAATTTAAGAATTCTACTACAGTTCACCGCATAACCTTCTTCGGAATATCCTTTCCTCCTTTCATCATCGCCATTCCCATCACCACCGGAACACGACTGCCACAGGCCCACTGCTAACATATCCACCACTGCCGCCGAGCCAAGTACCCGCTGCCACCATACCTTCAACTCTTAACAATCTCACCACCACAGCACCATCCCATAACCCCCACTATAACATCATAACCACGATCTTTATACCCCAACCTCTCCACCTTCCAAACCCTCAATAGATGTGAAAAACATTTTAGATATAAAAGCGCATTCCATTTTTAGATTTCCATCGTGCGAACAGAGAGGGGATCTTGGGCCGATGGTTTTAGCGGTTTCCGTGTTGCTTTGATTCAGTGAGTGTTTGTGAGCACTCATCAGAACCATTGGTGAGATCCAGTCTCCGTTCTGATTAGGTCTTGTGATGTTTTGCCATGCTGATGGTCATGGTTATTGGCGGTGGAAGTGGGTTTGAGAAGGTGGCTGAAGGTGATGGACGGTGGTTCGACGGGTTTCAGAAGGTTGCTGGAGTACAGGGAAATAAGAAAAATATATTTAAAGGCCAGAACAACATAAAAAGCAAGAAAAAATAAGTGCTATTGGGGCTTTATGTGAAGAAAAGTTAACAGTACGATGTGCGGAGTGTAATTTTGAAACTTAGCTTTAGGCGTGTGTAACTTAAACCGCAGTAGTGGTTGATGTAGTGAACCCAATATTTATCGAATCAACACTTGCAAAGTCGCTGCTTATATAATTAAAGACGTTGCTTGACAGTTTTATCTTATCAGAGGTTGGGAGTGTTGCTTCAACTAGAATTGTCCTCCTTGATCAAATGACTTGATAGTTGGAGAAAGTGTTCCATTTTGTTTCAGTGGTAAGTGGAATTCGTAATCTATAAACAGCAGCCTTCATGTGTTGCAAGTACGTGGAGAGTGAACTAGTATTGGTTTGGGAGTACAAAGGATGACAACAGTCCGACACCTCTTACCTTCTTTTTTTATTTCTTATATGATTTTAATTCTTAATGGATATAAACTCTTCTAGTATTACCAGTCTTCTCTTAAGGAAAGCATTTTGCAGCCTTTAGGTTTTATTGTTCGTGATAGCAATGCTCTTTTGCTTTTCGAAGTTGTCAAGTTTGTAAATCCAGGTTGTCAACTTTAAGAATCCTTCAAGTTCCATCTTGTAAACTATATCAGTTTATAGGCGAACTTCCACTATGAGAGGGTTTATATGATAAGCTAGACCACTTCTTATGACTCGGGTGTATCTTAAACTGAAAGAGGTAGTTAATTGCTTAGCTGTTAGAGATGGTAGTTTGAGAATCACAAAAGGTCTCATAAGAGGGTGAGTTTGCTGCTGTACTGCGCTATATTATGCTGAATACCTGCCTTAGATTTCCTCATTTTCATTTATTTCAGTGTATTGACTTCTTGATGTCCTCTATCGCCAGTGGACCAAAACTTTCCTTGTCTTCATTTATTTCAGTGTATTGACTTCTTGATTTCATTTATCGCCAGTGCACCAAAACTCAGCATACTACGCCCCAGAACCAAGCGGATCTGCTCTGAAGCCAGAGAACATGCATCAGTCTATTGGTACCAGTTTACCTAGTGCATTTACCAATGGTGGATCATCACTACACCCAAACATGCAAAATGCTGTTGATATGTCTGCCCATGCCAGAAGGATTGATGTTCCGCAAAACATGCTGCTGGATCAGAGCTCAAATGTGGGAATAGTACCAGGAATTAATGGGGGGATGGTCAAATCAGAAGTTGGGTATACAGATGGTTCCTCGTACATATATGGTGGTAATGGCAATGTCCTGGAACCGCGTCTGGCAATTGGAGATCCTTCTGTTTCATCTTTCAGCAGTGTGGAATCCAATACACAACCCTTGAATGAACAGATCCTGGATGGTGATGCTTCTTCATATGGTTTTTTAGGGCAGATCCCTCGAAACTTCAGTTTATCAGACTTGACAGCTGATTTCTCTAATAGTTCTGGTTTGTCTCTCTCTCTCTCTCTCTCTCTCTCTCTCTCTCTCTCACTCACTGCATGTGGGTGGGTGGGTGTCTGTTTGTGTGTCCATGTAATTGCTCAGTTACAGATCCTATGATTTCGTATGTAAATGATGCCGATTGCAAAGATGTATTTGGGTTGTCGATGAAGTAGTGGTCACTTTATAACTTGAAGCTTCCAACGTTTTCCAGAGATTTTGGAGAGCTACTCAAGGTCACCATTTCTAGCAACAGATACAGACAACTTCCTGGATCCCCATGGTAGGGCAGAACACCAAGGTGAGGCTTTTCACTTTTCACACTGCTAATATAATCAGGAGATAACTGATATATGTGCCCTGGTCTGCCAGGAGATCTTAGGAGGTTGGACACTATATCAGAAGGCTTAAGCTATGAAGATTTTGGCAGTGATTGATTGTTGTATATATGGTACTTTTTGTTTTTCAGTAAGCACGCACTTCTGATGCCTGTCCTAAGTACAGTTTGTAAACCTGATTGTAAATTAAATAAGTTTCCTTCCAACATCCATGAGTGACCCTTACTAGGTGTCATTTATCTAGTCTGGAGTTTCTAGTGATAGCAAGCAAATTTTGGAGTTATTTCATACCGTGTTGTCTTGGTAATCTCTTGCTTATGTGGTTTCAGCACCCACTTGACAATCCTTCTGTTTTTTGTGATTGCAACAGGTCCACCGCAGCCCTGGAGGACCGGATTTTTCTGTAAATAGCTTTCCTGAGGTGGAGAGGCTTCATAATTTTAAATTTTTTGCCGTGTCCTGAGGTAGTAACCCAATGTGACATAAGGGATGCTTCTAGCAAAAGGAGTTGGAAGCACTTTAACCGTAGATGTGAATTTCATTAGGTAGGCGTGTGCTCTTTTACGTGATAAATTATTTGTTTTATTGGTGGTCGTGTTGGTGATAGGCGACTGGGTTATTGTTTTGTTTGTATTGATCTCGCAAATTGTGCAGACGCATTTTAATTAAGACTGGACAACAAAGTTACTTCCAAACCACTGTGCATGTCTTAGTATTCACATGCTTATGTAACTTGTTATCTTGGCCCACTATGCTGACGGCAATCTTGCATGCTAAGGTTTTGTCTAGGGTAACTTTATCAGAGAGTATATCTTGCCAAACCTTTGGCTTGAAAAGGAAAGGCAAGAACTTCATATTGAGTTCCACAGTAAAAGGGCTCGAGAGGCTTTGGTTGGTTTCCAGCAACGGAAGGCAACTGGTAAAACGTACTTGGCTATACAAGATACCCAAGGAAGTCCCGTGCAAACCAAATTAGTGCGGACAGTATGGGAAAAGTGGTCTAAGGGAAGTATCTAAATGGTAATTAGATCACTAGGGGATAGGCCAATGCTTGCCACCTTCAATATGGCATTTAGATAAGCAAGTAATGATCTAATTGCCCTTTTAGGTAGACCAGGCATTGCTGGCCACCTTCATTCTCTGTTGGTGAAGGTAGCAAGCGATGGTCTATTTGCCATTTAGATACTTCCCTGGGTGATCTAATTGATAGACCCGCACTCGCTACCTTCAAAATGGCAACTGTTTCTCCGTCTGCAGGGTACTAACTCCAGTCAAGTCACGTGATTGCTGATACATCTACTCAAAGGAAAGGAGCTAAAACCATCTTGTTAAGTAATATACCAAGAACGACTACATGAAAACTGGACAAAAACAGAATACCAAATGCTAATTACTCCACTCAACGTAGAATTTATATTCCCAAATCAGAAAGACAAGGTTTCTCTTTGGAATAAACAGAGCCGGTAGGATCCCGTAATACACTTCCATACAGTAGGTACCACCACCGAAACCTATGTTGCAGATTATATACAACTATCTAAATTCATGGCCTGAAAGCATTCTCGTTCAAAGGAATTTCCCCCTTTCTCATAACAAAAGATACAAAATTATCGAGATACACAGCAATTAGATCACTAAGAGAGTAGGTATCATAGAGCACAAATGTTCATGTTCAGTCTACAGACGTCTACAATGAAGTACTGAGCCCTCGACTACGATCTGCTGATGAAGAATACAAAGGAACCTACATAGGCCCAGTTTCAAGTGCCCGGTGTAGATCAGCAATCAAGTCATTCACGTCTTCAATTCCAACAGAGATGCGAACAAGATCCTCAGATAGACCTCTAGCCTCACGGACTGCAGCAGGAATGCTTGCATGGGACATAAAGCACGGCATGCTTATGAGGGACTTTACACTCCCTGACAATAGAAGGCAGATACATTAAAAGTGAGCGAGTAAAAGGTTGAGGCAGAAACATTTAACTTAGAGCAGTCCTTCAGACCAAAGCATGCAACACTCTCCGCCTTGATTATATAGCCGTACATCATATTTGCACGTGCGCATGTGAACAGAGAGCAGAAAATAGCAAGGCGCTACACTTTTGTTCTATCATCAGACCATTTGTTTTCTACCCATTTCCCAGTGTTCATTTTTTGGCTGTCGTAGACTTCTATAGCTACTGGCTCTTGCATAGGCGAAAGAAAGGAAAGAATTATAACACGGCATTAAAGGGATTTCGCAACTGTGTGGTGCCACTTTAATATCATAATTTTCAACTTTAAGGTTCAAAAGCTGCCAGTTTCAATTTCTTATTGATATTGCTCAACTGTAAGCTTCAAAAGGTGGTTAACACCAGTGGGGTTGTGTAGAAATTTCCAATCATACACCTTTAGGTAAAGTGGAAGGTGCAACTTTAGTAAGAGAACCACAAGCACTGAATGGACGTGAAACAAGTGCGTACAAAGAATGTACCCACAATATGGGGTGAAAATCGCATGAGAGATTCGTGAAGATGTTTATCATGGGATTAGCGCAGGTTGGATAAATTCTTCAAGAGTCTTGTGTGAGGCTACGTTTCAAAATTTAGGACCAATAAGAACAAAATACATATAAGATGAGTTTTAACTTGAAAACAAATGTTCTTGTGGATGGACGACACTACGGAAAAAGGATGAAATAAGAAACGAGGTACTCGTTTTGTGTGTGTGGAAAAGGAGGGAGGAACCAATTCAGGAAAAAATGGGGAGAGTCAGATGAGGTAAGAGTGGACATATTTGATATAAACTTTCAGATATAAAAGTGAAGAAATCGACTTGTGAAAGCTGATAGTAAGAGTCCAGAAGTAGACCAAGATAATCATGGATAGAACAACTGAGGAGGAACTTTACTTCCCAAAATAAACCATGTAGCAGGAGCAGAAAAATAGTTTCATGAAGTTGGCCTGCAACTAGTTTGGGAAAAAGGCTTGGAGATGAGTAGAGTTGAATACGAGGGAGGATGGCTATGGCTAGAGATAGTTTAGACAGATTCGAAGTAGGCATTTGGGGGAGAAGAATGTAAGGGTAGACCAAGAATAATATAAGCAGGACTAAGAAAGAAGGACTTGCTAGAAATGTATCAGAGAAAATGACTTTGGAGGTGAATGTGGTAGAAAAGGAAACTACCATGCAACAAGGCAAAATGGAGTTTTGTACTTGGCGCTTAGAACTTCAAGTTACGAGGAAATGCATATCTGGACCTCTTTTTCTCCTGATCAACAGTTAGAAGGGCAATATTCACGCATCCACTGAAGTTAACAAAAAGAGAATGATTACCAAAACTGACAGTTATGCTAAAGTATTTGGTGGTCTCAACCACGTGCTTAGAAAGTGCCAAAGACCCTGTCAAAAAACTTAGGACAGACCCCGCACCCTTTGCCTGCAAAAAGACAAACACAGTAGTTACTGAAACAGAACAGGTAGGAATAGGGAGGTTGTTTGGCAGGGAAATTGATATTTGGCATCAATTTCAAAGCACCGTGTGAATTAAGTACCTGAGAATAGTGTAACGAGCGTCCAGGATGACCAGGAAGACCAGCATAATTGACCTTCTTTACCCGCGGATGGCAAGACAAAAATTCCGCAATCTTTTGTGCATTCTCCTGCCAAAGCATCAATTTATCAAGTTTAATTATGACAATAGGAAAAACAAGTCTAAAAGATGCACAATACTTCAAAAAGTCGCATCCTTCCTAAGTTGGGTATGTATATCCAGTTTAGCCTTTTCACAAATGAAACAAGTCTGGGTGTGTGTATGTTGTTAATAACTTGATACTTTTTCTATGTTCATCCTTTCCGAAACTTCATCATTTCAGATATTCTTATTCTACGAAAAAAAACTGAGTGCTATAAGTATCATCAAATGAAACACCAACTTCTCCTGAATTTTCTTCAGTTTCTCCATTAAACCCTAAAATTCTTCTTAGACCCGTATGGAAGCGGACTTCGGAAGAGACCACCTGCTAAGAATTAATGATATCGTTGCTTATTTTCTGAAATTCATTTGAGGTGCTTACAGATTTTTCAAAGATTCTTTTCGGGAAAATAGAATCGAACCTGTTTTTCCTTCAAGTGGGGCCATGGAATATGCAATAGGCTAGGTCCTTCTAGCCCACTAATTTTCCTCAAGAGATTCTTCATTTCAAGGGTCAATACATAGTGACATTAACTGTGGTTGCTTTTATGCTCATGCATATTGCTCTATTCTGGGTTTTGAAGTGTGTTATGTCCGTTCGTACGAACCAAAGGTTGGAAGCACTAGGGGTTCAATCATCTTTTGTCATGTATTTTACTTAGAAACCTCAATTGTAATCTGGGATCATGTATGAGGGGGTTAACTACTTACGAAGTCAGTATGGGATTAAGGATGGGGCTAGTGCGAGACAGCTCGGGACTCTTAGAGAACATAATGTGGAATTCTCTCATGTTGTTCAGTGTCCATTAATATCTGGATCCAAATCATGGTAAGTAAGAAAACTCATTGGTCATAAACTGGTTGCTTGACTTGCAATCGTGGTTGCTTGTGGAGATTACCTCTTTAGTACGACTCTTAGTTGCACGAAGCCGGGGCGGATGCGGGAACGAGGGGCTGGGGAGCGTAAGCACCTAGAAGAATCTAAGGTTGGGAGCGGCTTCAAATAAACAAAGGGTAAGACTCGTCACATCAAGTGACTAGGTTGGGAACAACTACCACCTACTTGCCTTTGAAAAAATAAACAAAGTAAAGTAGTTCTGCTGCTCTGTTCAATTCTCGAAACATTTCTAGGTGGCACATCCAACAACTACCACCTACTTGCCTTTTGAAAAAATAAACAAAGTAAAAGTAGTTCTGCTGCTCTGTTCAATTCTCGAAACATTTCTAGGCGGCACATCCCCCGTTTAATAGGTTTAAACATGGGGTCAAAAATGAATTAGAGAGATAGGGGAGAGAGGGGGGAGGAAGGAGTGCGCAGACTGATTGACAGGCTCTGTTTCCTAAGAAGCACGGACACAGGTGCGGGTGCGGATACGACATTTTTAAAAATTTTAGGATACGGGTGCGGCGGGGATACGGCATATTTTATAAATATTTTTTTAAATTATTTATACTTAGTATTTAATTTTTAAACAATTTAAATCTTAATAATCATAATATATGTTTTTGATATATGTGAAAAGATATTAATATTCCAACCAAAGTAGTGAGTTTTTTAGTTTAATGGGTTCTTTTGTAAATTTTAAAGCTTTCAACCAAATTAGTAAGAATTTGTTAAGTTTAATGGGTTATTTTATAAATACTAAAATTGTAGAACTTAACACAATAAAGTTTTTATGTGGTATCACTTCTATTTCTTTGAAATCCTGGGGTGGTTTATGTAATAACTTAACAATTGGGGTCCTTGAATAATATAACAAAACTAATGTCAAAAAGTCAAAAGTCAGAAGATAAGAACATCGACACATCTCACAGAACATCGACTTCTTCTCCTCCTTCTCTGGAAGGAGGCGCACGCCGCAGTGGGTCGCCGGGACTCGGCACAGGTGCACGCCGCACGCCGCAGTGGGTCGCCGGTAAGTCCCCTTCTTCTTCTTCTTCTCTCCAATGTCTCCTCTTAGATTTCCGCCGGAGTTCCCGATGGTCGCGGGTGGTTGCCGGTGGTGACAAATCTGAGCCGATACGCACCCGATCAGCACCCGGAATTTAAAAAAATAAAAAAAAATGGTGGACACGCACCTGACACGCATCGGTACCGCACCCGACGCGTATCCGGTGCCGATGCTTCACCCTAAGTGCCGCATCGGTGCTTCATAGCTCTGTTCTCTCAATGAGGCTAGTTAGAAACAGACAAGAAGACTTTAAGAACTTGAAGGAAGAGGCAAACAAGAAATTGAGTCAAAAAGGACTTGATTTTCATGTACTCTCTCACTTGTTCCATGCATTTGTGTCCAGCTGCAGATCGAGATCCCGTGTTAGCTTGGGATGTGATCCCATAGAGCTCCTAACTTAGGATCGCAAAAGCGAGTTTACGAGAGAGAAGCATAACCATCCTGCTACTAAGGTACACTTAGATGGTAGAGACGCATACAGTGAAGACCAACAACTACACGAGGTAAAAAGAGTTGCACGAATATGTGACTACTATTTATGGAAATGCTAATGGAAGATCTAGAGTAAGATTAACATGGAGCTCTCAAGAAAGGACATGCAAATCTGTAGTTAAACAGAACAATGCCTTCAACATAGCTATATGGTGCAACCGGTTGATGTAGTTGTGGCCCCATGCAGTTAGGATAGCCATTTGCTGAATTGAGTTCAGTTCAGTTGAATGAGTAATTTCTATTTGGACTGATAGATTTGTATAGCGATCATCTATTTCCACACCCTAATATACTTTTCCAAAGCCTCATTTGTCATGAAAATGAAGGCATGGAAAAGTATATTAGGGTGAGCAAATAGACATTCCCATCTATATTCTAGTTGAACAGGCCGAAATAGCACCTGTTGCTTCTCAACCCGTAAGGCCATTGTTTTAATGCCTCGCAAACAGATCCAACAGTCGAATGGCGCCAAACCAGAGCCTTCTGCATTTTGTAGGAAATACAAATCTTTCGCCAGCCTAAATGCACATACAAACAATTAGAATCTTTGATTGTAGTAAAAGAAATGATCCTCCAAAGAACAAAACTAAAGGTATTACTCACTCCTAATGCTATTTAAGCATGTATAATTCATATGAACATCTACATATCCACCGCAAGACTTCTTTAAAGACCCAAAGAAAAGTATGCAGGGATACCAAAAGGCCATCTAGAACTCATCAAGAACAACAAAAGTCCAGAGCCAAGCAATTAAAAACAAGGAGAAACTAAAAGCAAAAAACAGTTATTCATGTGCACTGCCTTCAAAGTCTACAACAATGATTTTCCGCAGGGGGTTTTAGAAGGGAAAGGGGAATTAGGGGTCTGATATGCAGGTTGGATCCATCGTATATCAGTACTAGATCTGTCAGATATCGGATCTCCCTCTTTTTCTTCCTAGTTTCTTTTTAATGTCCTTTCTTATCCATTGTACGGTGTGTAAGCATTAGCATAACAATTTAACACATGAAACAAATTTGAATGAGGTACAACCTTTCCCCCTTTACAGCAAGCACACCCGCCATGACATCACTATGTCCAGCTATGAATTTTGTAGCTGAGTGCATTACGATATCTAGAAAGAAATAGAAAAAATTAACCAAAAAGAACCGCAAAGGGACAATAAAATAAGCATAAAGAAGTATATGCCTTTCGATAAAAAAATAGCTAACATCGGCATCACTTTTTAATACCTGCTCCAAGCTCCAAGGGTTGAGACAAAACAGGGGACATAATGCTGTTATCCACCAATACAATAGCACCATGAGCATGGGCCATCTCTGCTATTTTCTGAGAAGGAAAGCAACAGGAATTTTTTTTTGGATGCCATACAGTAGCATCTTAATTAATAGCAACAATATTACTGGACAAACATCTTTTCAGAGACTTCAAATTATAAGAAAATTGATAGCCCTCCCTACAAGCAAGCACCATTCTCCATGCCCCTCCTCATGAGTACCAAGAACTAGTATAATTTGCTTAATATGGTAACATAGGAATGCACATGACTATGGTAGATCCATCAAGAGGGCTTCGATAGTCGGATGACACTTTTCAATCACATAATCATAAGTCCCTAAATGATTCCCGTATGCTCGTCAAAGATTTACAAGAGCACCGTGAGCAGTAAAGTTTTCCTTTCAGCCCACTCGATAATATTGTATATCATCTGAGATCATAACTATGTTAGATGCCCATTGCCTGGAACTCTTCCTATATTTTTTTCAAACCCCTACAACTATGACACATTCAGAAGTGATGATATTAGTGACAAAGCCACTGGTAGCACTTCAAACCTTTGAATATAAGGACTAAACTACCTTCTAAATGAAGACGAATTAAAAAGCACGTGAATAATAACATAATTTCCTACATTGCTTTTCAAGGTAGTAGATACTACCATGATTTATTCCTTAGTTCTATAGATTTATAATCTTATAGCTTAACCACAGTACTTGTACAAGTCTCTGACGTTAATCTTAATTTTAAAGGACTTACACAAATATCTGAAATTTGTTGTCGTGGATTGGTTGGACTCTCCAGCCACACAAGCTTTGTCCATGGTCCAATTGCAGATGCAACCTCGTCTAAATCACTTGTATTAACACGTCTGCACATTTGTAAAGCAATTGACATTTGGCAAAATAAGGAACAGCTAAATATCGAAAACCTTTTTATTTAAATGTAAAAATAAAAATAAATATTCTACTAACTTAACAACAATTCCGGTCTTTGGAATGACTTGTGAGAGCAATCGGTCAGAACCACCATAAATGTCATCTCCAGCCACAATTTCCTCACCTAACATAAGAAATTTACTGATCAATATTTAATATATAAAACAACTTCCAGCTCGCCTTCAATAGGTAAAGCCTTTTAATGCAGACATTATACGATTAACAGACTGCATTGTCAAAATTTGGCAACAAGAACGAAACATGCAGAGAGTGCGAACAAGAGGCAGTCCAGCAAATATATATGTAGAGAACTGTATAAATGGAGTAAATAGCACCTACCTGCCATTCGTTGCAACTTTTAGCGCATTATAAGTTGGCAATGCATTCTCGTATATAATCTTCTACATGTTCATCTTTATGTGTGAGCGTATAAATGTAAGTACATGCGTCTGTATAAAAGAAAAACAATATAAACGTACCAGTTCCAACCAGATGAGCAACAGCAGCCAAAGCAGCCATCCCACTTGTAAAACAAAATGCTCGATCTGCCTTATCAAGCTTCGCCAGCAGGCTGAGAATATTGAAAAGAGAATTACATTAACACAAGAAAGCACAAAGGAAATTACCACTAAAAAACTGCGTCTATCAGATAGCAAAAGGTAAACCCATACCTTTCTAACACATCCCTCGTAGGATTTCCACTTCTAGTATAGTCATAAGGACCATTTTCCGTTGCAGAAGGCTAAATAACATGATACAAGAGGCAAAATTCACCAGGAAATACATCTTTGATGATCACACAACTATAAGAAATTATGTTCCTCGTGTCGCACGATGCTCTACAAGCATTTGCCACAACATATTTGCCACAAAAAAAGCCGTTGAGGCTTGGTCACTGACACACACACACACACACAGAGACACAGAGGAATGGTTCTAGTTACCGGTAACTGCACAATGCACATCAATATGGGTAGCAATAGAAGTGCAAGCAAGTGAGACTGGCATTTTTTGCAATCATTCAGTTCTCCTGAAACAAGGAAAATGTCAACTGTCGACTCAAGCCTTACCTGCTTAAATGTGGCTGTTTGGTACAGCGGCGTACTCAACGCCTTGTACGGATCAAAGCTATTCCCGAAATTCATCACCATTGTCGAGATACTTGGTTCCTCAACCTCCAGCACCTCTGCCATCAAATGATACCCACAGTAACAAATAAACTGAAATCAATTCTCAACACTATTGACATCTTCACATCACTTACCCTCCAAGCTTTCAACCGAAGCCCCTGTGCTCACATCCATTTCCTTGTCACGATTGCAATTCAAAGCTAGCTTCTTGGCACTCAACGGCACTGTTCCCTTGGCAATCCCCGTAATTTTAAGCCCCAGGAAATTTCCAGTCACAGAACACTAGGAATGTAACACAATCCATCAGGACAAAAAATAATCAGAAGTCCCCTTTTTGTACAAGGATTACAAAGTTAAAAGGCATTTTCTCCTTTAACTTTTCATGAATTCTTATCATTCGACAATTCAAGACAAGATAAAGTCGAGATTTACGAATACTAAATCTGACGTAAATCTATGAAAAGAATAGAAGAAAATGAACGGAGGGAGTCAAGTAGCTGCAGGGTTACTTACGGGGCGGTTGAGATCAGCTGGGGGAGAGGGTAAGAGGGATCTCAGAGACAAGGTGGAAGCCATTGGTGGTGGTGGAGTGAGAATTATGGTTAGGGTCAGGGTTAGGGGTAGGGTTTGGGATTTGAGAGAAAGGAATCACCATCGTCGGCTCGGGTATCGAAGATTGGCGATCTGAATCTTAGCCATCTCGTGGTTAATATGCTTGCGAGAAAGCGGTGATGGACGGGATGGCAATGGTTTTGGATGGGGTTGATAGTGGTTATAGGCGGATGGTGATTACGGCGGTTCGATTTGTAGGGGCTTCGGGAGCAATGAGGCATTACCGGGTGACACTTGTGATAAGGTTGGTGGCCTGGATTTTGCAATGGGCCATTGGTGGTTGCGGTGGCTGGTGCCGCCAGTTATTAGGATTGTGAAGGTCTGCTGGGGAGAGGGGGCTGTTCTGGGGGGTTTGGTGGTGGCGGGTACAGCGAGTAGAACGAGGGCGATCAGGGTGGCGGGTTCAGCATGGAGGGGGAAGGTGAGTGGGTTCAGAGGAAGAGCCGTCGGGAAGGGTGGTTGGTGCAATTGGAAGTCGAAACAGGGCTGACATGGCTGCCACGAATGCTTATACGTGAATCGAATAAACGAACCACCGTGACACACGGAATGTGCAAAGATACAATTAATAATACAAACGTATGCGTGTTTATTGCAGATAAATCTTAAATAGTAACAGATAAATAAGTTAGTCATATGTGTTTAAAACTAAATTAGTAACAAAATATTATTATCGTATCACATTTAAATTTTTTAAACTGTATTTTATGATGGCATTTTTATTTTTAAAAACTAAACATATTTTTATAAGTAGTTACTTACCATTTAGGATTTTTATTTTGGGTCATTTTTTGAAAAAATTCTTGAAATGTCACTTGTCATCAGTGTAGGTTAGTAGTTATGTAACACCAAAAAGGTGTTGCACCAAATCAAGTTTTGGCTTAATAAGTAGTATAGATTTTGACTGCTTTCCGTGACGATTAATAGTCGTTAAATGTTTTTAGTAATTTTTATGATAACACCTTCATCGACAATTATTAGTAGTATTTTTTTAACATTATTAAATAAAAGTCGCTTAAAACATTTAGCTATCATTAATTGTCACTTTGTAGAAGGTAAGAGGAAGATTCATTTAACACTGGTAGCAGTAAAAAAAAATTGTTATTTTTTTCCTAATAAAATTTTGAAGTTTTACCATCGATTGATGATTAAAAGTATAACTTTCTAAGTTTAAAATGATGAAAAGAATCTAGAGTGTTTCATATAAATCGTACTTACTCCCTCCGTCCCACATAATTCGATCATTTTTTTTTTTGCCCGCAGATTAAGAATTTAGGTTATATATTGTATATTCTTCATTTTATCCTTTAAACAGATGAGGGAAAGAACGTAGGATAAGAGAGAGAAAATAAATTAGTGGAGTGTTAAATGTGGAGAGAGAAATAAAATGAATTGGTAAAGAGTTAATGTAGAGAGAGAAATTGAATTTAAAAAAATGCAAAAAGGGTAATTATGGAAAAACACCTATCAGATATATCTCAATTTGGAAAGTGAGCAAATCTTGTGGGACAGACCAAAAGGGAAATATGATCAATATACGTGGGACGGAGGGAGTACAAGATTATGTGATTTTCTGCATAATAGATCCTTTTCTTAACCATATAAAAACCCATAATACTTGTAGAACAATGAGTCTGAGTAAATCATTATTACGAATGTGTTTGGTAAAACTGAAAAATTGAGTGGAGTGCTAAATTGTTAATTTGAAAATTCTAAGCTTCTGAATGTTAAGCACAGAAAAGAAATTGGTCCCTTTCGAAATTTAAGTGCTGAATCAGTTTGCTATGTTTAATAAACATAGCAATTGAGCTCTAAAAATTGTTTAATTCAATACTAATACCCTTTTACTCTTCCTTTTTGAAACTATATCAAGCTTGTTAGATAATTGGATAATTTAAAACTATTATCATAGATGGATATTTCTTCCTTTTTTTTGTAACAGGTCCTTATTGTATTTATTACCGAAAATATGTACACTTGGTAATATTACCAACCCACATCATCCAATTTACAACTTTGATCAAAGAATCAAAAAACCAAAAATTCTAAAGCATCTCAGAGAACATAAATTATTATTGCTTCAGTAGTTGTTCACTTATCCCCTATCTTGCACAAATCTCTCTATTTTTAGTTGTAGCAGCCATCTTCCAGTTGTTTGCTCTGTATCTAATCCAGTGTGTGATAACTTGCAAACATCCCTGAGCTGTAGCCATTTTTTGATAAAAAAAAAAATTCTTGTGTTCTTTTCTATCCATAGACCATATATTGTAGCTGCAAAAGCCAATTTCTTCAGTTTTTTCCTACAACTTTCCCCCCTAAACTTTATTGATGTTTCTTGCAATATTTGATTCCAGGTGTTCATTTGCAGTTTTATTGGAATTTTTCCTGCCACCAGCCACCAAAGCTCTTGAGCATATGGACATTGGACTAACAGATGATTCAAAGTCTTAGGTTGGTTAAAGCATATAACACACATGTCATTGTGTATTTATATTTCATTCCTTCAGTTTTGCTCTTGTTCACAGGCCTCATTTACAAGCTAGCCATACAATCAAAGCACATCTGGGAGTGTTCCCAGAAAACCATAATAATTTCCATCATGGCACAATCTTAGATCTTGAACTTATACTATTCCAAGCTATTTTGATGCTAAGCTTACCATTAGCATGTAAAGACCATATAATCCTATCATCTCCCCTGCATTAGGCCTTGGCATGGCTTGTAGTTCATCATTGAGGTCCCTTAAGGCTTGAGATCTCAGTAATGGTAGTCTCCATTCATTATCTTGAAAGATTTCACTCACTTTGGTTGTGATTTCCAGAGTCATAGATGATTCTTTGACCACACTTTGCAAGTAAACTACTTTCATTCAACCAGTTATCCAACCATAACCAAGTTTTTTTGCCATCCCCAATCTTATATTTGAAAAACTTTAAGAACTGCTCTCTAATCTTCAAGATCTTGCACCATGTCCAAGAGAGACTTCCAGGAGGCCTAAATGTCCATATATGTTTATCTTTAATTACGAATATATGGCACCATTTCACCAAAAGTGAGTCTTTTTTGTGTACTAGGTCCCAGAGATGTTTACATATAGCAGCCATGTTTCACTCTTCTAATCTTTTAACACCAAGACCTCCTTCTTGTCTAGGCAAGCATAAATCCTTCCAAGCTACTTTAGCCCCAGTACATTTTTTATCCTTTCCATGCCATATGAAAGATCTAATCTTACTTTCCACTTGCTTTATAATTTTCTTGGGTAAGATGAAAAGAGTACACCAATACACCTGCATATTGATTAATATGGATACTGCTAATTGAACTCTGCCTGCATAAGACAAATATCTTGTTGTCCGGCTATTGATTTTTTTTTTTATCAATTTGTCCACAAGACTTTTGCAGTCCTTATGATGTAACTCTGTAGAGATTAAAGGGACTCCCAAATAAGTAATAGGTAAGGTCCCTTCAGGGATTCCAATTATATTCACCAAATTTTCAGTAGTCCCCTCAGACTCTAGCAAAATATATGGAACTTTTGCTCAAATTAGGGGAGAGACCTGAGAAATGCTCAAATTCTTCCAATGCACTCTTGAGCAACCTGATTGTGTCTTTATCTGCCTTGGCTAGTAGGAACAAATCATCAGCAAAGCAAAGATGATTTATGTGTAGTTTTCTGCATCTTGGGTGAAATGAGAAATTTGGTTGAGCAGCATAAAAGTCCACAAAACCAGAGAAAGCCTCCATGACTATTAAAAACAAGTATGGTGACAGAGGATCACCTTGCCTTAGTCCCTTGGCCCCAGTAAAAAAAACCCTCCATGCACCCATTCATATTAATTGGGTAGCTTACAGTTGTAACACATTGCATCACCCAATCAATAAACTGAGATGGAAATTCCATCACTTCCATTACTGCCTTCAAGAACTCATATCCAACTGAATCATAGGCTTTTTGTATGTCACTTTCACTACACATCTTGGTGTTCCACCAGGTCTATGATAATTTTTTACCATCTCTTGCATCAATAGTACATTGTCTGTTATACTTCTATGTGCTACAAAAGCATATTGTCTTCAACTTATTAGGTTGGAAAGGACATCTTTGATTCTAGCACATAGTACACACTTATATATCACGTTACAACATGCAATGGGCCTGAGTCTTCCATGGTACATGGGACTGAAATCTTAGGTATCAAAGTTAATGATGTGCTGTTAAAAAACTTGATACCTTTGTTTTTGTTGAACATTTCTTGCACTGTAGCTATCACATTTTGCTTGACCACCTCCCTATTCTCCTAAAAGAATTCAATTGAGTATCCATCTGGGCCAGGGGCTTTATTGTGCTCGATAGAGAACATATCATATTTTATTTCATGTTCTGAGATAGGTGTTGTCAGCATCTCTTGTTCTTGGATGGACACATATTATTGATGACAGCAGCTTGTCTATCTTTTGTGTTCAGAGGATGTTGTACTGGTATCCCCAAAAATTGTGCAAAATGTTGTATAGCCATATGATGAACTTCAAAAGCTCCATTCACTTGATCCCCCTTCCATTGTTCTTATTGTCAAAATCTTGTTTTGACTTCTACGAATTTGCATTTTTTAGTGAAAATATTCAGTATTTTGGTCTCCCAACTTGAACTCCTTTATTCTAGCTTTTTGATGATAAAAGGATTCCTCAGTCTGCACCAACTGATAGTATTTCATGTGCACTTCCTTTTCTCTTTCTATTAAAATTGAATCCTTCCTATGCAAGATTTGCTTTTGTATTTCTTGAAGTTCCATAAAAGTACTAGCCACTTTTGCAGAGATATGATTAAAATGCTCCTTATTGAGTTTCTTCAAACATGGCTTAAGTTTTTTCAGTCTTTCTCTTAATTGGTAGCATGTTGTCCCCTCAATATTCTCATTCCATATTGACAATAGCATTTGCTTGAAACTACTGTGTTTCATCCAAAGTTGAAAATTTTGAAAGGTCTCTTCCCTTGATAATGCTCTTGAAAGACTCTTATAGTGATCAAAGAGTGGCCTTTTCCCTAAAGTGTATGTGCATCCACTTGAGAATTAGGAAATTTGTCCATCCATCCCTCATTTTGTAGGGCTCTGTCCAGTCTACATAGAATAAGATTTTCTTCTCTATTATTGCACCATGTGAATTGCATTCCATTGGTAGGCATATCCTCCAAATGTGATAAATTTATACATTTATTAAATTCCATCATATCTTTTCTATGTATACCACTACCACCTTGTTTTAATCACATTAAAATCACCTACAACCAACCATGGTTCCTGTTCCACAGTCTTAGATAAGTAATTGCTTCCACAGTGCTATTCTTTTTTCACCCTTATTATTCCCATATACAAAGGTTATCTAGAAAGGAAGTAATGAGTTACTGTATATTACCTTCCATGTAATCTGCTGAGATGATTTTTGAATTTTCACAAACTGCAACTTGCTATTTTTCCATCCAACCCAAATTCTTGGCACTCCTTTGTTATTGAGATTATAAACAAAGGTCCACTGTGTATTCCATCTCTTTGTAATATTGCTTATAAATTCCTCTCTTACTCTTGTCTCCACAAGTCCTATTATTTCCACCCCTTCCTTTTTTAGTACTTTTTGCACATCAAATTGTCTCACAGGGTCATTAAAACCCCTGATATTCCAATAGGTTATCACATTCATTTGGATTATGAGAGGCTCCCTTTCATCCTAACTCCCCTACCTTGCCCAGTGTCTATATTCATAAGAGTTATGTGAGAAACTTTGCCTTCCATGCTTTTAGTCCTTTGACTTAGAGCTTTTTCGTCCATTTCCAATGCTGAGAAGCTATTTGCTATGCATAAGCAATCTCTGTCATCTTTTTTCTGCTTTAAGGAAACTTCTTTGCTTTTTATTGCTTATGTATTTTCCTTCACCTGTACCATATTTCTCTCAGATCCTGCAGTATATAACTTGACAAGTTGTTTTTCTTGCCAGACTTGCTTGACCTGCTGTTTCGTGCAACATTTAGCCCCTTGGTGCCCAAACACCTTACAGTGTTCACACTTTACAGATAGCCATTGTTGCCAACCTATTCTGGTCGCACCCAAAGGCCCACCGGGGGTCCCATTTTGCATGACACGTCTGCACAAGCAACAAGCAATATTCAACGCCTCCAACAAGTCAATACGTGCACGCTCAAGTCACGTGCACTTCTCACTTTTTCTATAAGACTTCGTCACCAAGAAGCTTATCCTTGCGCGATTGCTCATCATGCTCCGACCGTCGCACTTCACCCGTCACCCGTCGGCGTGCCTTGGCATTTACAGAAGGAAGTCAGCCTTGGCCTTCCCCTTGGGATCGGCCTTCCCCTTGGGGTCAGCCTCGGCCTCCCTTTAGGGCCGGCCTCGGTCTAGGGTTGGCCTTGGCCTTCCCCAAAGGTAACCTTGGCTTTCCCTCAAAGGGTTGACATTTGGCTTCTATACTTAGCATCTTCACTACTCTTTAAGGAGCCAAAAGTCACTCAGTGACCCCTATTGCCCAGACGTCACTCTGCAACCCCCGTCGCCCGGACGTCACTCCGCGACCCCCGTTGCCTAGACGTCACTCCGCCGCCCCCATGTGCTGCGCCACTAATACAGTCGATCCACCTGGCTCCCTGTCACACTACAGGGTCCCCGGCACCTCACTTACTCTATCGTGCCCATGCGTCACGCCATTGATACAGACGTGCCCCCGACACCTCACACACTCTGCCACCTCCATGCGCCGCTCTGCTGATACAGTCGTGCCCCAAGGCTTTCTTTCACAATGTCGTGCCCCCGGGCACCATACACACTTCACCTCGCCTTTGCGCCATCTCCATGACATGTGTCCTGGCACCAGCTATTGTCATGTGATGGTCGTCGTCGCGCCCATGCACCACAAGCATGTTACATGCCCTCGGGCACCACTCTCATTTACCACGCCATGCGCCCCTGCCATGGACGTGGAACATGCTTTGACCTACTTTCTGGAGTGTGCAGCATCCCGCGGGGATAGGCAACTCCTCTGGGACACTATCTCCTCCAAGGAGCTCTTCAACTCCCTTTTCTGCCAGGTAGACGGCTCATCCGGGATGCTACCTTGATGCACTCCGAGTGCTCCCGCACAAGGACTCACCTGTGGGGATAGACGACTCCTCCAAGACACTATATCCGCCAGGGAGCTTTCAATCCCATTCCGTCAGGTAGACGGCTCCTCTGGGATGCTACCTCGGCCAGTTGGGTAGACGACTCCTCTGGGATGCTACCTTGACGTGCTTCGAGTGCTCCAGCACAAGGACTCACCCACGAGGATAAGCGACTCCTCCGGGACACTATCTCTGCCAGGGAGCCTTTCAACTCCGCTTCTATCAGGTAGACGGCTCCTCTAGGATACTACCTTGGCCTGTGGAATAAACGACTCCTCCGATATACTATCTCCACCAGGGAGCTTTTTAACTCCCCTTCCACCAGGTAGACAGCTCCTCCGGGATGCTACCTGGCCCGTCGGGTAGACGACTCCTCCGAGATGCTACCTTAACGCGCTCTGAGTGCTCCGGCACAAGGGCTCACCCTTGGGATAGGCGACTCTTTTGAGACACTATCTCTATCAGGGTGTCTTTATGACTGGCCTACGTGCTCCGGCACTGGGGGCTCACGTTGGCACCCCTAGGGACTATGACCCCGGGGTCACTCCGAAATGGGAGCAGGTCTTCGGAGGGCATCGCACCTAGTCCACCTGGTAGCTGGGCGTCGGGTCTTCCCCACCGCTGCCAAGCCTATGGGACTCTACAAGGGCTTGGATTGGTGGCTAGATCAAGGGTTTTCTGGCCATACCACTGCTGTGGGAGCCAGTCCTTCCAGACAGACAGAGCGATGCTCTGCGGGGTAGGTCGGGTGAATATGTGATTCAACAGTCCGTGAAGCACCGACAGCTATGGACCCCTCGGTGATGTGTCACTCCGGGGGAGCGCCACGTGTTGCGTGATGACATCATCATCTCAACCTCTATAAATAGAGGTCTTGAGAATTCATTTAGACTCTTGGACATTTTTTGACGGTTAGACATTCTCAGAACATTTTCACTTTCTCACTCTAGAATCCTAGAGAGAGAAACATACAGGATCCTGACTCTGGACCTAAGCATCGGACTGTGACTGTCGTCGTGTATTCATCCTGCGCCATCGCCCTCGCAGCACTGCCACCTTCAAGCTCTGTTTGGGAAGCCCTTGGTTTCTGCCCTTGCTTCACCCTTGTTGTGTCCCACATCATCACACTTGGCATCTGACTCAGACTGCATTCCTTGTGGCACATCCACGTCGATGGCAAACCCACTTTCCTTGGCATCACCATTCATATTCATCCCTTTGATGTCTAATTTGTCCATCAGGTCCTCTTAGTGGCATAGTATCAGGCAATGTAGTCTCCACATTTACCTCAACACACATTTTTGCATAACCTAATCTTTCTTTTAATGCAGTCATGTGGTCCATAAACATAAGCTTACCTACTGAACTTTCAATTCTACTAAGCATTTTCTTGGACCAGAATTGTAAAGGCAGCATGGGCAATTTAATCCATACAGGGAGTTCACTGAGCCCTTCTTTCTTAATTGACATCTCAGCATTCCATGGCTTGACTACCACTGGTTTACTATAAAAAAACCGTGGTCCCTTCTCAAGAATCTCATTTTGTGCTTCTTTTGAATCCAAATTTATCAAAAACACTCCACTTCTCAAGAAGCTTCCTGTGAAATTACCATATTGTTTCCATTTTCTGTCTAAAAAACCTTTCTTGACATGCACCAGAGGTCTCGCTCGCAACACATACACTATGATTGCATACTTCCATAAATTTAATTCTTCATTTATATCTTCAGTACTGAACACCACCCCTCTACATCTTTCTATTTCATGTGGAACTATGTATTGTAGACTATTCTCTTTTGCAAAATCACGATTAGGTTTTATCATTTCCGCATAAGATTTTCCGCAAATTGTTCTCACAAGGATTGTTGTGTTCGTCATCACAATGTTATTGTTATGACAAGATACTAAAGGAGGGAAATCCTTTTCATTTTCCACTGACCTGTTATTTGGTGTTGACTGGCCCTTTTTGTCCACCGCGGCATCCACCTGTGTTAATATTTCCATGTTGGCTTCCTTCTCTACCCTGTTTCCCGCGTGTTCCTCGTTTTTTCCCAAATTGAAATCCTCCTGCCCCAATTTAGTGTTATTAGATTTGGGCTTCCATCCAATTGCATTTCTTTCGAATTTTGAAACTCACTCGCAATCTTATGCAATTCTTCATTCTCCAATCTTATTTTCTTTAATTCTTTTTGTAGCTCTGCAATAATTTCTTTGAGGACTTTTTCCTCATCCGAATCTTCACTAGAATTCATCATACTTTCAGGCCTTAAATCTTTGACATCTTTGAATCTTGAATTTCCCATAGTGATCATCATCTGCTGGGAGTTTCTGATCTGATTATCTTGTTTCCTGGCTTCATGTGTTTGCCCCTATTCCTTTCCCACAAAATCTGCAAAGAACGGATCTTTCACAATGCCTCGTATGCGTGATGATCTTCTGAATTGCTGGTTACATTCTTTGTTTAGTAACCTTATCGTGCACCTTTTCCAACTCTTTCCTTGATTATCCGACCAAAATTTCTAAAGAGAAGTCAGAGTTTCTCTCTCTAGAAACTTTGCAAGAAGCCCGGTTTTTTTTTTATTTATAAATGGATATTTCAAATCCAAATTTACATTGAAATGGCTTTTGCATTTGGTTGAAGTGTCTGCACGCGCGCACATACACACAAGCACGTTTTTTTCTTTTCATTACAATCATGAGCATAACTTTGAAACAAAAAAGAATATTCAAGTCAATCACACGATAAGAAATAGAAATAGTGTTTGATAGTTAAAAGTCACATTATTACATACATAAACTACAATCCAAATTAAACAATTGCATTGCAATCTATTCTTGTAAGTTAACCATAAAAGTTTAATCAACTTATCGTGCTTCCACTCCCATATTTATTGCATAAAGTTTTACAGTAGAGTAACTTAAGTAATATCAAAATTTCTGACAAAATTTCACATTTGTGGGAACTCGTTTGGTATTTTTAATATTTTTGGCAAGTTTGATTTATCTGAAATATGTTCTGAGTCTTTAAAATTCATTTTAAATTTTGAAAAAAATTAGTTTGAGCAATTTTAGGGTTGATTTGTTATCTTTAATTATATCACATTTGATTTAGCAAAATGAACAATTTAAAATTAGTTTTAATAATTTTTAAATCCTGATTTCTATTTCTGTATTTTTCTTACATATTTTTAAGATACTATAAGAATTATGGAACTTTGTCCTCTGACCTAGAAATATAAAACTTTATTTTTGGACTTTTCTTGTATATAAGAAAATTATTTAAACAGAAAATATTCAAAAATTCAAAATCTAGTATTTTGATCTTATATTTTGTTTTAAACTACAATAGTATTTTATGAGATTTTTATTGTGAATTTTGAGGTATGGTTAAGCTTTAGGGTAGTGTTAGAGTTTCTGGCTAGTTTTGGCCGTTCGTGGGAACCGTTGTGAATTAAGTTATTTTGATATTAGAATTGGACACCGTATAAGTAATTAGTATAGGTCGCACTGGATTGTAGTACGGTTTATGTTATAAAAATTGCGGTGCCCCCCAATTTAGGTCATTCTAAGGATCTCTGACTTTCGGTTAAGAGTATAGCTTAGCTTCGGCCTAAGGTAAGGATTTTCTATCTAGAACCTACTTCATAACTTTAAATTCATATGTTATATTCTAATTATTTCGTGAATTCAATTGTCATAAAAATGTTTGAATTTTCGATGAAACCTTACCATGCATACTAGTACCTAGATAGACTAGTTTTTATACATATGCATATGTAGTCTGTATTATTGAGCAATGTCAGGGTGGCTTTGCTAATCTGTACTGCTCATGTGTTAATATCATCTGCTTGTGTTTTATTGTATCTAAAATGTTTATTATGTTTATTGATTTGAGGAATTGAGTTAATTATCTTTCCTATATCTATATCGAGATGTTGTGGTCTTATTTAGAATCCTTTTCGAACTGTCACTCGACTTCAAATATATAATCGTTTGATTTGCACTGTTTGGTCTATGATCGACACTACTGGGCTCTCAAAAGCTCATTCTCGTTTGAATTCCCTTCTACAGGTAATAACCAACAATAGGTTGCTTGGATATGAATTAGAGTCGAGCAAGATGGTCTAGTTTAAGTTGTCGTATTATCTATTTGAACTCCTGCATGGGTAAATATTACCAATTTAAAATTTTCAGGTATTCCATTTATGACAGTCTTTTGAGAGTATGGTTTGATTAATGGTTTAACTGCTCTGATAATGGTCGATATTATTGTCTTTGTGCAAATGATCAAGTGGCTGACTAAAGTTCTGAATTTTCAGGCCGTTACAAGCAGGGTAGGGCTGTTAGGTGCAAAGTGGTCAAGGGCAAGGTAGTAACCTCAGGGGCTAGTGGCAACGTAGTAGACCTTCTCATAAATTTTTATTAACATTTCATAGTCATTTATAGAAGTGGTACTTTAATCTTTAACTTAGTCAAAAAGGCAGTAGTAGGAACTCAACAACAAAGAAATATTGAGAATGTTATGAGTGGTCCAAATCAACCCCCCCCCAACCCAAAAACCCAAAATCCTTTTAACATATCTTCTTTGTTATTGCAACATAAAAGCCTAACGCAAAACATGTCCGCCAGTCAACCTAGCCCCCATGCGACTTTAAGGCCCATAGCACGCGCGTAAGTACCCTAGCCCACATGTGACTTCATTACGTTGCCCACTTGAGCTTACTTTTGAACTTTCGTAGAAGCTGAATTTTTTTATTTTTTTGGTGCCTTTTCTTTTTATATATATTTTTGTGTTGCAAGATGATGACTTCAAGTCAGCCTGTACAATAAGGCTCAATATATGGCATGTCTTGTGCAGACCCATAGCAGAAACCACATATGGTGAACATTGGAAATGTGTGAATGCAGCCTAGAACTCACATGGTGAATGGAACTAGTTTGTGATAGTATCATCACTTCGAACAAGCCTTGATACACACAAAAATGCATGAGGATATTGAAGGGCATGTACACAAATCTTGAAGTCCTATTTTTGTTTTGTTGGTGTGATTAATTGTGGTATATGTATTAGGTGGTGATGGTGTTAGGACTGATTTGTTGTAATGAGATCGTGTTACTTCATAACAACAATTGTTTTAATGATGTTACAAGTGACTTGCTTTAGAGCAAGTTTCTTTGTACATGTAACTTGCTTTTGAAGATTGTTAATGAATATCTTTTTGACAGTGAGATTGTGTCATTTTTGCATGAACTCTTTTTTTTCTGTGCTTGTGAATATTGATGTAGCAATGGTTAGGGTACATCGCAAGTGTAAACAACGTTGTGTTTTTCATTTTTTTTGCATGAGATCAAATTGGCATTGACATAATGCAAGTAAACGGTCTGTATCAATGGCAAACCCAAAGATGCTTACATAACATTGCAGCTGCAGGCTTATCATTCATACATCAAAATTCTCACAAAATGGCCAATATTTGAGCCTTGTCATTCTTACATCAAATACTGCAGCTACAGGCCCTATTGACTAAACAATACAATATGAACCTGGTAATATACGATGCTTACAAACAGATATCAAGCCACATATCTAGACCACAATTTTTGGCTTAGAAGCTGCTATATCCTTTAAATAGGGAAGACCAATAACCTGCCAACTTAGCAATAGCAACAACATGAGCACCTCAGAGTTCCTTCCTTGTTGCTGTTATAGCACATGAATTCTTCTAAGCAGCCTTATCCAATTCGCGCTCTCTCACGCATTGCGGGATTAACTCACATAAAGAATCAATAACCTCCATTTACGTATAAGAAATGGCCACCCATCAAATAATATACCTTAGAGAGTTCATAATTTGACACATAACTTAAAACCAAGGTGCATTAGGATTTTATATAAAATGGAGCAATTGGGGTTGGGGTTTGTTGCAGCTGAAAACTGGATCGGGAACCACACCAGAGATAAGCCTGTAAAAGAGAACACGGAGTGACCGCCGGGTGGGGTTCCGGCGGGAGAACGCTCTGATGCTTAAGTCAGAGATGGCTAGTGATATAGAACTCTGAAGAAGTAGTAAGACACAATGTGTGATTGTGTGTGTAATTGTGTATACCTGAGGTGTTAGACCCTTTTATATAGTAGTAGGAAGGAGAGCCCTAGTAGAACTAGGTCTTCTCCAACTCCAATCAGAATCGAATTGAGATCATAGAGGATCACATGCCAATCCTTGCTGATTGAGTTAAGGCCTTTTTAGGATTCTGCTTGGTGACCAATATGGTAACTGCTTTAATCAACAATAAGCCAGCAACGGCCTAATCAGCGACTGCCTAATCAGCAATAAGTCAGCCTAGACCACGTGTCATAACTGCCACGTGTTG
The DNA here is from genome assembly GCA_033070095.1 of Escallonia herrerae. Taxonomy (NCBI): domain Eukaryota; kingdom Viridiplantae; phylum Streptophyta; class Magnoliopsida; order Escalloniales; family Escalloniaceae; genus Escallonia; species Escallonia herrerae. Next base: position 62,297 of record JAVXUP010002873.1, read on the forward strand.
TCCGTAGATAGTGGCATATTTTTGGCTATATCATATGCCCCCTGCTCTCACCAGCGTTTAATGAAGTGGGTGGAAGCACACTTTTTTCCACTGGTGATAGTGAAAAATGCCAAAACAGAATCGAATCTATTTTTCTAACATTTCAACTATCCAAAGACAGTTCTACTCGGGCATCATTCTGCTCGGGCATCATTATGTTCGGGCGATATTCTGCTTGGGCAAAATTGTACTTGGAAATGATTCTCCTCGGGTAGAATTCTGCTCGGACACCCTTCTGCTCTGGTAGAGTTGTGTTTGGGCAAAGTATTCATCCATGCTTTTGCTCGGACATCATTCTTCTCGGACAGAATTGTGTTCGGCATCCTGTCACTCTGCTCGGGCAGAGTGTTCGGGCACGATTCTGCTCGGGCAGAACCGTGTTCGGCCGTTTGGCACTCTGCTTGGGCAGAGTATTCTGGAACGATTCTGCTTGAGCAGAACCGTGTTCGGAGGTTTGGCACTCTGCTCGGGCAGAGTGTTCAGGCACGATTCTGCTCGGGCAGAGTGTTCAGGCACGATTCTGCTCGGGCAGACTCGTGTGGCCGTTTGGCACTCTGCTCGGGCAGAACCGTGTTTGGCCATTTGGCACTCTTCGTTGGCCGTTCTGATAAAGTAAAGCTTCTGTTTGACAGAGAATGGAATCCTTACTGTAAGGATTTCAAGAACCCTGGCAAGCCTGCTCCCAACAACCTCACCAAACACATTCTTAGCCACATCAAACTTCGGGGTGGGCTTTCTATTGATGAACCCTTATCAGAGTAGCAACTAGAATGGGCAAGGATTATTAACTCTTTTAGAGAAATGGCTAGTGGAAGTGGAAAAACAGCACAATAAGGCTTTCTTGGTGTTTTGCAGAAAGCCAAGGGAAAAAGGAAAGAAAAGCAACCAAGTGCAGAGTTGCCCCCTGCTTTGAAAAAAACAAGGGTTATTCCTTCTGACCACTCTCCGCAGATTGTAGAGAAGGTGTCCGTCGAAGAGGATCCCATCTTTCGTCCCAGATGGACTCTTCGCTCTGATGATGTTGGGATGCTGGATAGTCAGATTTCTGAGCAACACCTTGTTCACGGAGTTTTTCCTCGGGACAAGGAAATCTTCCAGAACCAAACTCATGAGACCTTTGCCTGTTCCTTTGCTCAGGCTGTTTACACGATAAGTTTCTTTCTTCTAGTCTTCCCTTGTATTTACTTTTGGACTTCGTTTTGCTGATCGTTCTAATCTTTATTCTAGATGTATGCGAGCGGGTCTGAAATGCTGTCTCTTTTTGAGATGGCGAGGCAAGTGGCAGCTGAGGAGGCTCATCAGAAAAGGGAGGCCATCAAGGAGGCAGAGGAAGCCACTCGTCGTGCTGAAGAGCTGAGTAAGCAAGAGACTGACTACCTTGCACAGATTGAGACTTTGGAGAGGAGGCTGGAACGGGCAAAGAGGAGAGTGGCAGAAGAGGTGAAGAAGGCTCGTGATCAAGGCATCCGCGACTTCCTTGATGGGAATGCTAGAGATGAATGGCTCAAGAAGCGTGGGGATGATGGCCTTGAGATTTACGAGCTTGGTTTCGCAAAGGCCAATGAGATGTTTGCCGAGCGCTTTCCTGATATCTCCTTGGATGACTTCGTTCTGCCTGCTGTGATATCTCCGTCTAGAGAGACTATTCTGCCATTAGAGGCATGTGATGCTGCAGCTTCTCATCCTCCAAAGGAAGGTCCTTCTGGCAATGCCCTTGAGCCCTAGATGTTTAGACATTGTATCTAGGCTACATTGTTTTCAGACTTGAGTTACTTTGAGACCCCCTTGAGGGCTTTGTATAAACAATCTCTTTTCACTTTGAAGTAAATTTTATTTTACTATGTGTTTGTCATGGTTTATGCTTTACCATTCACACAGTATTATTTATATTTACTTTGACTCAAACTCTTTGTTTAATTAAAGAGTCGGTAAAGAAGTCGAGTATCCTTGCCCGGCCTTTGTGTGAAGAAGTAAAAGTTTTGATGGAGTGACTATGCCTCCATTAACTTTTGTTTCTTCATGGACTTAGGTCCGTTTGGCTTATTCTTGCATATTTGTAGAAACACCAAGAATTTGACACTCTGCTTGGGCAGAATGTTCTGCCATCATTCTGTTCAGACAGAATGTTGTGTCTAAGTTTGGCACTCTGCTCGGCAGAGTGTTCGGTGGATACTCTGCTCGGGCAGAATATTTTGCTGAATGTTTAACACACTATAACAATGTTTGAAAAAAATAACTTTATTGCTCGAAAAAGATAAAGTTTACACTGGATTGCTTAACAACCCATTTATTCGAAATCATCTTTCTAAAGACAACTTATAAAAGACGGGGGTTTCTGAAAAAGAAGCGGCTTGCCTTGAGGCAAGATGTTACTGGTAATATTTTCGCAGATTCTCAGCATTCCAAGTGCGAGGGATCCCCAGTGTATAGGCGCCCGGTTTGAGCACCTTTATAACACGATAGGGTCCTTCCCAGTTTGGAGATAACTTTCCCGTCGCTGCCTTTGGATCAGAGACTTCTAACTTGCGTAGGACTAAATCTCCTTCTTGAAACTACTTGGACCAAACTCTCTGATTATAATAACGTGCGACTCGTTGTTTTATAACAACAGATCGTTCATGGGCTTGAGTTCGAGCTTCCTCGACCAAATCAAGATTAGCCAGGAGTCCATCTTCGTTGTTAACTTTGTTGAAGTGCAAGGCCCGAATTGTTGGAACTCCGATCTCAATCGGCAACAGTGCTTCTGTTCCATAGCATAGAAAGAAAGGCGTTTCTCCTATGACCGAGTGTGGAGTAGTTCGGTATGCCAACAACACCTTGGGGAGTTCATCAACCCATGCGCCTTTAGCTTCATCCAACTTCTTCTTTAATCCTTGTAAGATACTTCGGTTCATGTTCTCAGTCTGACCGTTGGATTGTGGATGAGCTACTGAAGTGAATCTCAAATCAATCACAAGATTCGTACAAAAGGTTTAGAAGTTGTTGTTGTCAAACTGCTTTCCATTGTCAATGACCAAAGCTCTTGGTACTCCAAAACGGCAGACGACATTTTTCTAAAAGAAATCTTCACACTTGGCTGAAGTAATGGTGGCCAGGGATTCTGCTTCAGTCCATTTTGTGAAGTAGTCTATTGCCATAATCACAAACCGTCGTTGCCCAGACGCCATTGGAAAAGGTCCTAGCAGATCCATTCCCCACATTGCAAAAGGGATTGGAGAAACAACTGAAGTCAAAGGGGCGACCAGTGTATGCGATACTGGCGTAAATTTTTGACATTTGTCGCACCTTCGTGTGAATTCGATGGCGTCTTTCTGCATTGTTGGCCAATAATATCCCTGCCTTAAGATTTTCTAGGCTAGCGTCCTTTCTCCAAGATGTTGACCGCATATCCCTTCATGTACTTCTTGTAATGCATATACGGATTCTGATGGGCGTAGGCATTTGAGATAAGGAAGGTTAAAGGATTTCTTGTATAGAACACCTTCCACTAATGCATACCGGGCAGCTTTGACACGAAGGTTCCTCGCCTCATGTCTTTCACTTGGTAATTCCCCCGTGGATAAAAATTTGATGATCATGTCCATCCAACATGGCTCTTGATCTATTACTCCAATCTCAGTTTGAGAACTGATACTGCGATCCTTGAGGAATTCAAGGTATACTGAGCGTCGGACATCTGTTGCTTCGGCTGAAGCAAGCCTGGATAATGCATCTGCCTGAGTATTCTGGTCTTCGGGGATTTGATGAATGGTGAAGTTTTTAAACTTCAAAGCTGAAATTTTAACTAACTCGAGATATTGAGACATTCATTCGTCTCTGGCCTCGTAATCTCCCAGGACATGATTGACCACTAGTAGGGAATCACTATGAACTGATAGTGAGTCCACTTTCAAAGCATGTGCTAGCCTTATCCCCGTGAGAAGAGCCTCATATTCTGCTTCGTTATTTGAGGCTTGAAAACCAAAGCGAAGTGCGTACTCGATTGTAAAACCTTCTGGACTTATAAGAATGATTATGGCTCCACTACTTCCAACAGCTGATGAACCGTCCACATAAAGATTCTAAGGATCTGTAACCTCAGAAATAACCAACTGAGGGGGGTCTTCCGACATTGTACACTCGACGATGAAATCTGCTAAGGCTTGAGCCTTAATTGTAGTGCGAGGTTTATATTGAATATCAAATTCCCACAACTCAACGGACCAGTTTACCAACCTTCCTGATGCCTCGAGGCTCGGTAAACCTTTCTCAGTGGTTGGTCCGTTAGAACGATAATGGAATGAGATTGGAAATATGGTCGAAGGCGCCTAGCCAAAGTGATGAGGGCTAGCGCAATCCTGCCGATCTTTGGGTATCTTGTCTCTACATCTTGTAAGACCTTGCTCACGTAATAGATGGATTTCTGGACTCCATTACCCTCTCTGACTAAAACAACGTTGACTGCGACTTCAGTGATCGAGAGGTATAGAAACAAGTCTTCTCCAAGGAATGGCTTCGAAAGTAGGGGCGGAGAGCTCAAGTAGGTGCGGAGAGCTCAAGTAGGTTTTGAGTTCTTCGAACGAGGTCTGACACTCGTCCGTCCAAGCAAAATTCTTTGCTTTTTCTGATCGCCTTGAAGAAAGGGCAAGCATCGTTCAGCTGATCGAGCCATGAACCTTCTCAAGGCTGCAACCCTTCCTGTTAACTCTTGCACTTGCTTGACGGTTTTTTGGGACGTCATGGTCTGGATGGCTTTGATCTTTTTCGGGTTTGCCTCAATTCCATGTTGAGAAACAATAAACCCCAAAAACTTTCCTGATACAACTCCAAAAGCGCATTTCAGTGGGTTGAGTTTCATTTTTTTACTTTCAAAGAATGTCGAAAGTTTCTTTCAATTCTTCGACGTGGGATTCAGACTTCATACTCTGACGAGCATATCATTGACATAAACTTCCATGTTCTTTCTTATTAAGTCCCGAAAGATCATGTTCACCAGGCGTTGGTAAGTCGCTCCGGCGTTCTTGAGTCCAAAGGGCATTATTTTATAACAGTATAACCCTTTCTCTGTGATGAACGAAGTTTTGGAGACGCCATCTTCATGCATCATGATCTTGTTATAACCAGAATATGCATCCATAAAACTGAGTTGTTCGTGACCCAAAGTCGCATCGATTAGGAGGTCGATCCTTGGAAGTGGGTAGCTATCCTTTGGGCATGCTTTGTTAAGATCTGTATAGTCGATACAAATTTGTCATCTGTCGCTCGATTTGGGAACCATGACGACATTGGCGATCCAATCCGGGTAGTAGATTTCTTCAATAAAGTTGGCAGTTATGAGCTTATCTACTTCTTCTTCAATCTTCTCCTGTCTTTCTGGAGCAAAAGTCCTTTTCTTTTGCTTGATAGGTTTTTTGGAGGGATCAACATTTAACCTGTGGGTAATAACTTCAGGATCAATCCCAGGCATGTATACGGCTGTCCATGTAAAGACATCCGCATAGGTTCTCAATAGGTTCACCAGCTCGAGCTTAGTGTCTTCCTTAAGATTCGAACCAATCCGAACTGTCTTGTCTTCGTCTCCGAGATATACTTCAATGTTTACAAGATTTTCATCTGGTTCTCCCCTTTGCATCTTTGTATCTTCTCGGAGATCCTCGATAATGAGTGCTTCCTTGTTCTTCGATCGGCATGAAGTCACGTAGCACTGACGGGTTGTAGTCTGGTCTCCTTTCACCTCTCCAATCCCATTTTTCATAGGGAATTTCATCTTGAGGTGGTAAGTTGACACCACAGCCTACAACTAATTGAGTGCCGGTCGTCCCAATATGGCGTTGTATGTAGAGGGGACCTTTACCACCACAAAATCAAGCATAAGGTTGGCTTGTGTTGGAGGTGTTCCGATTGTGACCGAGAGTGCAATGATTCATTCGACAGCAACTGAGTGGTTGGAAAATACATACAACGACGAATCCATCTTTTGAAGACGGTCTGTCGGAATGTTCATCGTCCTGAATGCGTCATAAAATAAAATTTCTGCAGAACTTCCGTTATTGACCGACACTCTTTTCACCTCAAAGTTCCCGGCCTTGATTGTGATGACTAATGGGTCATCATGAGGCATCTTCACATCTTTTAAATCTTCATCGAAAAAAGAGATCGTAGGTACAGGAGCATTTTTCTGTTTCTTGCTCGAGTTTTGGCTCGTTATGCACACTTCTCTGGCGTATGCTTTTCTAGACTTTCCCGACGATCCTCCAGCGGCTAATTCTCCAGATATGGTATTGATTGTCCCTGCATGCTCCTCTCGAGCTTCTCTTTCTTCCACCTCTGGGGGTGTCTGTTGTCCCCTGCCTTTGTGCGCTATGAATTTTCTCAATTGGCCTTGTTTGATAAGGGCTTAGATTGCTCGCTTAAGTGACCCACAATTGTTGGTTGTGTAGCCATGATCGTTATGATAGTGGCACCATAAGTCCTTATTTCGCTTATTTGGCCTAGATCTCATCTTGTCTGGCCATCGGAGAGCCTTATTATCTTTGATCTCGTGAAGTATCTGTGATGGTTTGGCATTGAGGGGTGTAAGATTTTCTGATGCAAACGGGTCTTTGGGACGCCGTTCATCACGTTTGGAACGTTTCGACGGCTTTCCTCCTTGGTGAGTTAATTCCCGAGACCATTTTTTCTGTTCTTCCTTCCCTTCTTCCTGCCTCCCTCTGTGTGTCTTCAGGTATTTTTCTGCTTGAATGTATTTGTTAGCCTTCTCGAGAAGGGCTTTCATATTACCTGGAGGACTTTTGTTCATAGAGAATGCGAACTTGGATGTGGATTGAAGGCCGCGGAGGAATGCAGTATATTTCACGGACTCGTCCAAGTTATCAATTTCCAAAGTGGTCGCGTTGAATCGTCTGAGAAAGCATGCCAAGGACTCATTTTTCTCTTGCACAACGTTCAACAGACTCGCCGAGTTTTTCCTTTGGGAGCGACTACTTACGAAGTGCTTCTAAAAGAGATTCCATAATTGGGCAAAAGAGTGGACGAATCTCGGTTGTAGAGATTTGAACCATGCATGTGCAGCCTTCCTCAGAGTGGTAGGAAAGGCTCTGCATATGACAGTATCTGAGACCTGAAGGAGGAGCATGTTTGTTTCAAACTGGTAGACATGTTTTCTCGGATCTCTGGTTCCGTCATAGAGATCACATTGAGGCATTCAAAAATTGGGAGGTAGCTTTGCCTTCTCGATGGCCTCGAATAAAGGATATCTAGCTTCTTCTCTCGGGGGAGATCGCTCTGGACGATGATCTTTAGGGACCATCTTCTAGGGGTCCCGTTCTTGAGTACGAAACTTAGGTGTCTTCTGTCTGTGGATAGATCTTCGAGGTGTTTTATTAGCTTTGGCAGCCTGTGCCGGAGAGGAGTCAGTGCTGTCTTTGACTGAAGGATCGTGACGGTAGCATGATCCACTTCTGGTCACGTGCTTTTTGCCCTTCTCCTTGGGATCGAAAGTCAGATCGGCCGCTGACCTGTATTTGCGGCCGTAGCTCTATCTGGAGGTGAGACGGAGACGAAGGTCGCTGGGGTCTAGATGCGAATCGTGAGTGGACTGCGGAGCTACTGCCATGTCGAGCTTTTGTTGGAGAGTATTCACCACATTTTTTAGTTCGTGGATCTCCTTCGTAAGGTCGGCATGGGGTGTTTTGAATAGCTAACGGTTTAGGCGATAATGAAGATCCCCATTTTTCAGAGTAGGCGTCGGAGATCGGTTTTTCTGAGGTCTGATTTCTGATTCAAGAGTTATAGATGTTACGTTAACGTATGCACCTTCCGCAGAGCCGGTATGACGACGTGAAGGTGTTGAATGTTGGTCACGACTAAGTCAACGAGAGCTGCTCGTCTGGGCGTGACGGTGTTGAGAATAACTATGTGAGGAGTCGCTAGAAGAAGAGTGATTGACCATGTTCCTTGTAGTGGTCCCACGGATGGCGCCAATCTGTTGCAGCTGAAAACTAGATAGGGAACCACACCAGAAATAAGCCTGCAAAAGAGAACACAGAGTGACCGCCGGGTAGGGTTCCGGCGAGGGAACGCTCCGATGCTTAAGTCAGAGATGGCTAGTGATATAGAACTCTGAAGAAGCAGTAAGACACAATGTGTGATTGTGTGTGTAATTGTGTATACCTGAGGGGTTAGACCCCTTTATATAGTAGTAGGAAGGAGAACCCTAGTAGAACTAGGTCTTCTCCAACTCCAATTAGAATTGAATTGAGATCATAGAGGATCATATGTCAATCCTTGCTGATTGAGTTAAGGCCTTTTTAGGATTCTGCTTGGTGATCGATATGGTAACTGCTTTAATCAGCAATAAGCCAGCAACGGCCTAATCAGCAATAAGCCGTCCTGGACCACGTGTCAAAACTGCCACATGTCGTGTGTAGATAGTGGCGTATTTTTGGCTATATAAGGGTTTACCCCTTAATTTTGACAACCCAATGGGTTTAGGTTGTCCGCAAGGTTCTCTTTGCGGATTGTATACCTAAATAATCGGGTAACTCGTACCTAACCTAGACTAAACCGTGATGTACGAGTTTGTTCGGTTACGGGTAAATTTCAGCGGGTCTTGGTTTTTGATGCCCATGCCTAGGTTTTTTCAACAGGTCGGGTAGACACTCGATCCGGGTTCAGGTCCTTTTTTGCAAGTCTACCTCTGGACACGTGCTGGACAACTCTCAGCGGTGTTTGGATATTTTTTTATTTATTGGATTTCGTGTCAGACACCTTAACCAAAATTGCCCCAGTATCTTATGCAGAGGTGTCCGACATCCGTCTGTCGGCGAGCCGGCCAATCCTCATCCTTAGGATCCAAGGAGCCAGGCTCAGAACCAATGGGCATATTTAGTAAGAAACATATTGACCATTGAAGCTGAGAAGGAATTGGTTCATGGTTCACTTATTCAACCGGTAGTTTAAATACTTAAATTCAAATCAATCAAGATTATAAAAGAAAATTACTTGACTAAACATATATGATAATGTACATATATTAAGTTGAACGATGACTACTCTGGTAAAATTTCTTGGATCTTTAATTTTTTAAACTCCGAAGTTATTAAGAGATGATTAACATGAGGAGAACTATTTAAAATCATAGAGTCAATATTATTATTTGTTTTATTGTTTGTTAACAAAGATGTATGGTTGGTCAAGTGGCATTAAGGTGCTCAATAAAAACTTCAAGCTGGACATCTCAAATTTAATCCTTAGCGCCAACACTAGTATCATATTAAGTATTTTCTATAATGTAAATGTGTCAATGGGTGTTAACTTGTTTCCCAAAACCGGTTGGTTTGACGCAAGAACCAGCCTGTTTATGCCACATCATTCCAATTCAAGTGCAGAGTTGGTCCGAATGAAACTGCGGTTGAAATCGTCTGACTGGCCAGTCTAATTCGATTATGATAACTATGCTTAAGAACTGCAAATTTTTCATGATGGAATGTTTAGGGAAAGTTAGAGTTGTTTTATAACTCGGAAGACTAGGGCAAACCCCAATGGTAGATTCTATTCCAATCTACTTATGCCTATCTGTGAGAGATTGGGCTCTTCAACAAACGCAATCTGACGTAGAGACGAATATATTAATTGATAAGCATGTGTAAGGAAGAGGTTAATGATGGAGATCCAGAGGACAATAAGCATGATGAGACAATTGATATCGATTAAATCTTGGTTGATGAAAGGGATGAAAGTCACTTATCTTTTCCTTTTAGCTTGTTTTCATGGGATCTTGAACATCGTATTATTAATAATAACTGATGAAAGTATGACTTTAATTTATCTATTCGTGTTCGTGTCCGTGCTACTTAGTTCCTCTGACATCGTTTGTCTTCATCAACAATTCTTCGAAAAGCTCAATATGGCACAATTTCTTCATCGATGCTGATTTTATCTTATCTCTCAATTTATAATTTGTTCTTTCTGTTTTTTGTGACTTGTTTTTCATGTCGGTAGTGGAAAGTGGGCACCTAGCCCACCAATCAATATTAAACAATTCTTTTATATTCCTGTACTCCTTTAATTGACCTTCTCTTCCTTATATTGTAGCAGTGGGTACTCGTCTTTTTAATGCTATGCATATTTAGTTCTATCTTTTTTGGTTTTATGTTTTCATATGCTTTATCTTTCAATATCTAATGCAGTTTGAAAGGCTTCAAAAAAATTTGAGTCATACCTTATGATAGATGATACGATATATTAAGCAATACATAAAAAATGAAATTTTGATACTCAATATGTACGTCGACATACAACTTCCACTATCCTTACAGTTAGAAGTGCAATTTGGGCTAGTCAACTCGTGGGCAACCCGTGCTAACTTGTAAAAATATGAGCATGAACTTACTTTATAGAGACGGTGGTGGACCTGGCCACAAAATTTTGGGCTTGCCAAGAATATGGATTGGGCATGGACAAATATAGTTAAACGTCCACTAGCTCAGAAATCTAAACCGTCCAACTTTTATATAACATAAATTTTTATGTGTGCAAGATACATGTTTTTTTTTTTTCCTTTAGTCTTTTAAAATCCTCTAAGCATATGGTCTTAAAGACGTTTGGAGCCTTTTTTTTCTCTGCTTTATTTCTTAATTTAGGAGTAGACTTCTTAAGATTGCTTCAAAACTTTTGTCCTTTTCTTTTATTTTGTCATAAAATATTGTTTCCATGCTTATATTAAAATCCATTTTGAGACTTTTCATTACACTTTTCTTCATTATACTAATAAGTATACTTGAATGGTAATTAATATGCTTATAAATTTAGGGCTTAAAAGTTCAGGATTAATTAGTAGAATTCGATGGTCTTGATATGCTTTTCAAATTGAATAAAACAAACTAATTTGTAATCATGGACAATCTGTGGGCAGTCCGTGTCTAGGCCATGTCCACCAAAATTTTCGTGGGTTAGGTGTGAACATATATTATCAGGCTCTTAGATGGGCTAGGTTGGGCATGAATATCAATTTTTAAGAGTGGGCTTGGCATAGTTCAGTCCTTGGATCCGTCAGCCCGTCCAAGTTACAGCCCAACTTGCAGCCAATTTTGAATTGGGTGAAACACTAGGGTCGGGTATGCATCGGGTGTGGGTCGGGCGCAAGTTGGGTGCGTGTTGAGTACGTTGGGATATTATTTTTTCTTATTTCTTTGATTTCGTAATTATTAGGTGCGGTCCGGGTGCGAATGCGATACCAGTCGGCCGCATATCGAATACTTATGGGATCAAAAGCATAATTTTTGAAAGAAGTTTTGGCGTTCAAAACGTGTAAAAAGAACTACTAACCTAATGAACGATTAAGCTTCACCTGTGAAGAGGGTCTGAGAGTGACACAGCGACAGTAGCGGCGGCAGGACCAAGGAGGGGACCACCCGCGACCACCTGCGACTCTGGCGACCATCTGCGACCTCCGGCGACCACCCGCGACCACTGGAGACGACGGGTTCTGACCTCTGTCGCTATTTCTCGAGAGGTAAAGTTCTTGTCTTCCTCTCTATTCACTCTACGCAATACCTTCTGTCTTCCTCTCTCTTTGTGGGTTGTGCGTTGTGTCTTGTGGCTTGTGACTTGGGACGGTTGGACCAATTTTTCCAGTGTTTCAGTGTGAGTGTGTGACAATATGCAATGTTTCAGTGTGACAATATGAAGTATTTTTTTTTTCTATTTTGTCATGGGTTTATTTTGATGATTGGTTTGAACTTTGTTACTGCCTACAGTTTGGTGCTACTTCTATTATGATGTATTTGGTGCTGGTTATTATGTATTTGATGGTATTGTACTGTTGTAGAATGGTTAATTAAATTGCGTTATCTTTCTATGCACTTTCTTAAGATTCAAATGTTCCCTGGTTTGTTTAGAAATTCAATACTAAGTGTACATATTCAAAAAATATATACAAAATTTGCTGTATCCGTGCCGCACCCGTATCCTAAAATTTTAAAAAATGCCATATCCGCATATCCGCTTCCGTATCGTATCCGCACCTGCATCCGCACCCGTGTCCGTGCTTCATAGGTTTGAAATTATTGTTAGATATGTGGGGTTGGATCGGACTTAGCATCGGGAAATAATTACCTGTAGGATCAAATGAGAAATTAAGTGTTCCAGAACATTTGAGATTACCAAAGTTGGCCAGGACTTCAAAATTGTCATTAGATGTACCACTGTGCTTTGATTTTCTAAGGGTTGTCGTCCTAGTCCGTATATGCGGCACAATTCCTCTTCAGTCACGTTTTGTCTCCACGTTTGATCATTCTGTCAAAGCAAAATCATTAAGCTCACCCATCGGTGAAACATAGACAGTGATGACTCTTCATCCGACACCACATCTATTACATTGGCTTCCTGTCAATCTGCGACTCATGATTATTGGCTATAGCAATTGCCAATTTCAATTTTACCAGTGGTAGTTTTACTAAGTCCAACATAGGCTAAGGGAAGGCAGGTTCTCTGCAACTGACTACGAACCATAAGCAGAGTCGATGCTGTACCAATTCACGGATCTTTTTCTTGAGTTAATCTACGAAGCACTTCACAATGAAATCTTTTGGAATTTGTTCGCCTCCATGGATCATCGCGAGGCAAGGCATGGAGGTTTATGAACTCCTCAATGTATTTCTGGACAGAGGAGGTTTTTTTTGTGATACAGTTCATCAAGCAAACAATGAATGAAAGCTCAGTCTGTCAGATGTCTTCTGTGGTTGGTCTTTGGCCGTGATTTCGAGATCTTCATTTCCAAGATCGCATATTGGATATAATCGATGAAATTCTTAGTGCAAGGCCGTAGAATTTTCCTGCGAAGGAGAAGAAGTAAGAGATAAGAGATAAGAGATGGATAGTTATTATTCTGATGGATAGGTGAGAGTAATCGTTGAGAATAATGAATAGAACTCGCTCTGATACCACCAATGAGTGAAGCAGAACGGAATTTAGAAAATTTAGATAGAGAGAAATATCAAATAGAGAGAGAAATTTGGAGGAAGGGAGTCAATTGAGTTCTCATACTTATTTTGACAAATTTTTACTATAAACCAGTGGGAAATAAAAGCGAGAACTTAGCATGAAGCATCAACTATGCCTTGCCAGTTCTAGCTTGAAGAGCCTATTTGTTACAACATGCTTGCTTTTGAAACATATATTTGTGTAGTGGCATGTCTGAATTCTGATTTTTGGGAAAATGCTTGTGTCTTGTGTCGCCGTCTACTTCCAAGACAGCCGTGCCACTTGACTAGAATTTTCTTTTCTTTGTTGTTTATGAAGGAATGGCAACTGATTCACGAGAATGATTTATATTAGGAGTAGGGATCCAAAGCATGTAGAAAGAACCAAAAAGAATTGCTTATTAAAGGAAAGAGCATATATACAAACATCTCAAGTATTCTTATCTGCACCATAAGAAAAATCTGGGGTCATACAAAGAGAAGGTGGGACATAGTACTTGGTGCTTCTCCTGTGGATGCCACTTGGGAAGGCATCAAAATACGCCTTTCCACTGTGTTTGTCAATAGGGAGCTCAGAGCTTTCACGACAACAATAAGCTCACAATCTTGAGCACCATTCATTGAGTACTGAAGAACAGGAATTACACAATTGAGAACCATGTTTAGTTCATCATGCGATGGAATTCAAATAATTAAGGGAGAGGACCCTCGTGGTGAAGCTTTTGTTGAACTACCAATTCTTTACATGCATTACATTATTAACTTCTACCAAAACAAGGTTAATCGAGTACATTTTGTTGCCTCTAAACAATTTTTCGAAGAATCCCATTAAGTGAGTGAGGCAAAATAGGATGACCTTGTTACCTTCTTTTTCGAAACTGCCTTCCATTTATAAGAATCGACCATAAGATCTTCTCAAACTGTATGATTAGTCCTTCATCCTGTCATTGCCCCACTTTCCATCTTTCCAAAGATTTTTCAATCATAACATCGTTAAAATTTTAAAGTCCTTTAGATTCTTCAAAGGTTAATGTCAATAGCAGCAACTGACTTTTTTTTTCTTAAAGCCTTTTGTTGCTCTATTGCTTTTTTGCATATGCATTGCGTGTCCCCACAAGTCGTAGTCCAAGTAATGAAATTGGGTGCATTAATTTTGAATTACGTTTCTTGCTTTGTAATCTGGACTTCGTGTCTTTTTTTTTTAATTTTGTTGATTGTTAGAAATTGGGTTCTATTATGTCATTTATTTTCCGTAGTTATCTTGTTGGATTAATCATGTCTCTTGACTTCTTGGCTTATGTTCGCAGCATGTAGTGAAGCTATGTTTGTAGATTGCCCAAAGCATATACTCTCACGCTCTTTATATGGCCTGATTCCTGCTTGTTAAGGGGTTTTCTTGCCTAGTTTCTCAAAACTGGTTTTTATATCTGCTTCCTTTTTTCTAGAGGCCTGAGGCATTACACAAGGACACTGATTAAAGAGAATGAGTCCTATGAATGGCTCTGGTGATTTATCATCAGAGATGGAGGTGGACGCTTTTCGTCACCTTTTCCCTTTACGGTTTCACGAGCGCCATCTGCTTGAATCTATACGACCTGATGGCAGGCCACTTGGAAGAGCTAGAGATACCACCCTGGCCCTTGGTTAGTTAAGCTATCTATGATTGTAGTAGCTATAAGGGACTTGCTTAATTCTTACTTAGTTTGAATTGAGCCTGGTAAATGTAGGAGCTGTGGCATCTGCTGATGGATCAGCGCTAGCAAAGATTGGTTGCACTGTAAGTGCTTGTTGTGCATGCATTCCACTTTCTTTAATCATACAGGAAGGGGAGATGCTCCATTAGACTGTATAATGTGCATGTAACCCTATGGTTCACATACACATGAGCAGAAGTGACAATTTTTTTATTGGAAATATTTGAGGTCTCATATCTTGTGTCCTTGCCAGACGATGTTGGCTGCCATCAAAATGGAAGTCATGACGCCTACAGTTGAGTCACCGGATGAGGGTTGCATAGGTCGACTTCCATAAACTGCAGATGTTTTTGTGTTTTCTTTTCCTTATCATCATCAGGCGTTAAGGGTGTTAATTTTTAATTTCCAGCGGTCGAATTCCATATGCCTCCAATTTGTTCTCCGATTGTCAGGCCTGGAAGACCAGCCGAGGTTGCTCCGGTCGTGTCGAAGCAGTTATCTGACACTATATTAAGGCAAGTTGTCGTGACTTTGTATACCTACTATCTCTAACTCAACGTTGTGAGCTTGACCTGTAATTAGGTTCTTCATCAAATGCGAGAACGCTGATTTTTTTCCCACTTTTTTTTTCACTTATTTCTTTTTCTTTTTTGCATCCGTTGCAAATATGCATCTTCAAGATTTATTCACTGTTTGTGCACCTTGATTGTGCTTTATTCAATTTTTCTGCTTAACTGCTATTCTGTGATTTGTTTTTTCTGAAGTTTCTTTAGAAATCTAGTATACAATAAATGGATAGAAATGCTTTTGTTGAAAGGTCAGAGGTTTAGAGGTATGGGACTGACAGGGTTATTTTGAAACTGTTACACCACTACTATTTATATATGGTTGTTGCCTTTTGACTTTGAAGGATGGAAACTGAGTAACTCTGCTCTTGGTTATTAAAACTTAAACTGGATCAATACACATCACCCTGGATCGATCATAGGTCACATAGTTGCATCATTACGAGGCCTACACTTAACACAATGGTCTGGCATCATACATCATTAACGTGATAGATTTTTGATGTCCGTGTGCAAGTAGTTTTCTTTTTTGACTGTCCCAAATTGTTCGTGTAAATTTTGAATGTTCGAAATTATCCTTCCAAAATATTCTCTTACAATTTTCACTTGTAACTTGGGTTTAGTAAGAATGCTTTGGTATTTTTTGGATATACTATTTCCTTAGTAGATTGTTGGTACCCCAACTTTCTTAAGAAGGGGGTGTTCACATCACAATGACTGCTGACCTCTGGATTGCTTTTGTTGAAACTGAGTCATGTCGTATGCTATGTTTGTTAATGAGATGAAGGTGGCAGAAGATTTAAACA
This sequence comes from Escallonia herrerae, assembly GCA_033070095.1. Lineage (NCBI taxonomy): Eukaryota > Viridiplantae > Streptophyta > Magnoliopsida > Escalloniales > Escalloniaceae > Escallonia > Escallonia herrerae. Next base: position 78,364 of record JAVXUP010002873.1, read on the forward strand.
TTTCTCCTGCTGTGGAATCTCTTATATTCTAAGATTCTCTACCAACATTTTGTTTATCTTTTTTCATCATTTGGTAGATGCTCTAGTTGCCTTGTGATGGTTTATAATATGAATTTCTTAAGGATTGTGCTTTTTATTTTGTATTTTGGTTATTCACATAATTTTGTTTGGCTTCTGCTTATAATTCACACACTCTTTCCATGCTTTTCAGCATACATTTTTATTAATTCTAGATGTCCCACTTGATGTGCATCTTTTATGACTGATCTTTCTTTTGTGTCCACTAAAAATCAGTGTATCATGTTCTAAGTGGAACACAGGCCTTTTGATATGCATGCCTTCGACTGTGTCCTTTTTTCGCCAATGAAATAATCTGCACTTTTCCGACTGACTTCTTGTTTGGGTGGTTTGTAGTTCTGGTATGATTGATTTGAAGGACCTATCCTTGGTCAGTGGGAAAGCTGCTTGGATGGCCTACCTGGTAATGGTTTTCAGGAATGCTCCGGTTCATCTTTAATAACATAGGATGCATGCAACAATTTATCTGCTTTGTGATTCTCATTCAACAGTGTGGTTGTAAGCCATAGTGTCCTCAGCGTGGGACATGCGTTAATTGTGATTTCACTCTTCGCTTGTTCCCATGTTGGGCAGTAAAATACTTTCTGTCTTGCTTTGCAGGACATATATTGTTTGGATGCCGATGGTGCTCTCTTTGATACTGCTTTACTGTCTGCCGTTGCTGCCTTCTGTCATTGTAAGTTTGTCAAGCTTCACTGTTTTTAATCACGTGATCTTTGTGACAGTGATGAAACTTTGTCTGATCTTATTTGATAACTGGAACCAAGTAGATCCAAGCAAAACAACCAGAGACCTTCATTCGGATCTTCAGCTGGTGCAGCATTCAGCAGTTCTGCCTACACATTCAATCTTGAATTGGATCTCTCAATTTAATCTTTCAAGTCTCCATGTTTTGCAGTGAAATTCCCTATGGTTTCTCTGAATGATGATGGAAGATTAGTTGTGGTTTCTGGGGAAAGCAAGGGAGGAAAGTCGGGGAAGGAAGCAGTCAATAAAGAACAGAGGAAGCTCAACTTGATCAGCATTCCGTTCTCCTTGACGTGCACACTTCACAAAAATTACATCCTGGCAGATCCCACGGCTGAGGAAGAATCCATCATGGAAACTCTTGTAACTGTCGTACTGGATTCATCTCTTCGACTAGTGTCCTTTTACAAGCCAGGTGGACCAGTTCTTGCCTTTACATCAGCTGTTATGGTAAGTTCTGACCTTTGAAAGGCCATTATATAATTAAAACGTGTGAAGTGCGCCTAGATCTGCATATATTAAAGGCACTCACCCACCGTGCTAATGGAATATATCCCACCGTGCTAATGGAACATATCATGTCCTTGGAAAGAAAATCCTGGAAAACGAATTTCTATGTTGAGATGGACAATAGAAAAATTATGGGTGTTCTAGTCACTTTCCCCTCCTTTTTCCTTTTGGTTGAAAACACCCAAACAGTGACGCTGATTTGTAGATCTAATAACCTTCAATGCTAACAGATCAAATAGAGAACCATCTAAGCTCCACATTCATCACTAAAGATTTAGAGACTGACACTTCAATTGTTTAAAAAAAGTAGGTTATAAGTGACCGTATTCGGAGTTGATTATCATTTACCGCAATGTGTTGGGGACAAGAGTACTGCATTCCCTCCTTTACCATTGCACTTCATTTTTCTCACTCAAGATTTATGAAGTGTGCATTATCTGTCACGAAGTCCTCCCCATCATGCCTCTGGTGGCATCTTTGCTCAAAAAGGAACAAGCGTCATTTTGAAAGCATATCGGTTTCCATTTTAGATGTAAAGCAAGTCCTTTTGAGATCCTTTTGTCCTTGTATGTCTGTGTCCTGGAGATTGGTTCCTGCTTTTTATATTTCCTGCGTACTTGGGTTTGCCCCGTCAATGGCTGGTTGCTCCTAATATATTATTACTTCTCGAATTAAGATAGAATAAAGTACTTATTGACAAAAAAGTATGCAAGTGGTAAAATGTTGGCGGCAATTATTAGTTTTTCAAAATTTATTGTTACTTTGAAAGGGAATCCCAGTAGACAGATATTTGGCCGTGGTTATGAAAATGCCATTGCCACTGATTACTGGGTAGTAGTGGCTGCTAACGAGGACGGCATGCTGGGCTGCAGGACTGCATTGCATTAACGAGACACAGAGTGCAGGAACTTCAGACTATCTTGAACGACTCCATTGCTGATATGGAGGTGGACTAATACAATCAAGCCGTAGCTAAGTCAGGTTCTTAAACGTTGCTGTTTAGTCTCGTATCTTCAGGTAATCTTAGGAAATTCTAGAAATGTTCTCCAATAGCAATTTTTGTATTTTGGTTGCAAACTTGAGATAGTTGTTTCCTTGTCACGCGAGAGCAAGTCACTTGCAGTTTTCCTGGCGAGAGTATCGCTGGTTTTTTACTTTCATGGGTGCAAATTATTATGAAGTTCACTTGGAAGTTTTGGTTAGTGAGTACATTTTAAAATGCTCTAGGCCTCATTCTTTGTCATGGTCAACACTGTTGGCTGGCCGGAGAACGATTGAACATCTAAAGCGGATTAATATGTTCTTCCTGTACTCTATTGGAAATTCTGTATTTCCCTCGGGAACACTCGGGACTATTATGGATTACCTCCCCCGCCTCTCTCCTTTTGTTTGAGCCGCCTGGCACCTTGTCTTATTTTCCTGCGAGGCAATGACGCCAACTGACTGTTTACTATCCACCTTATCTGTCTACTTCTCCTTATTGTCAAAAAAAATAAATAATAATAATAAAATAAAATACTGGGACTATTTTGTGTTGGTTTGAGCTTTTGTAGCTAATGGTGTGCAGCAACGAGTTTCAAATTGTTGATTTACCAAAACAAACATAGGGTGTGAATATTGTTGAGGTAAGTTACATATGGAAGCATATGTTTTCTGATGAGAACTCAGGGATGTTGAGTTATCTTTACTTTCATTGGTGCCTCGTTTGTTCTTTTCCTGATCGTGTGACCCCTCAATGTGCCGTCGTAGCCTTCCACTGAGTATACCCCCAAAGAAAAAAGAAAAATAACATTTAACCGCAATCTCCATGTTGAATCTTCAGTAAACGATTGGGACACAGTCGAGTTTCCTTGAATATTTTAGAACGGTGAAATTGTAATTGCCTCTATTGCTTAATGGAATTTTTTGTTTGTTACCCTGTTTGAAGAAAGATAGATAAATCTCTTACATTAATTGTTGTGGCATTTCTGTGAATACTTCCAACAATAATTCGTAATTAACAGTTTTAACGGTACTAAATGAAAGTATTTAGTCATCATTAATTATTGTTATACGAAGAGTTGTAATTATCTTCTTCAGATCGCAATTAATTTTTTTTTTTGTTTGCTAAAGAAGTTTTACCGAAGACAATCTGCATCAAAGATTAAAGCGCCCTAACCAAAACAAAGACACTAAAAATGAATAAAGACAACAATCCCAAAAACAAGATCGGCATATAACAAAGGTCTTTTGGTGGTGCCACTTTGTCCAATCATCTTACTTCCTTCTAACGACCGGAATATTTGAGGTTCTTATCACCCTAACCCTCCAAAGAGTTTTTGAAAATGTCCAAGCTGCTCCCATTCCCAAACGGCATCAAGCACGATTCTGCTTCTTTCGAGATGTCTTGGTGAAGAACATTCCTCCAAAGCAGTTCAACTTTGACTCATAATGTATCTTTCATATATCTTGGATAAGAAGTCAATAGCGTGCTGCAATTTAGTCATCTTTTGGATTTTAAATGACTCTACCGGGAACCATTCTGAAGTCCTATAAGTGGCAAGTGAGGGTGACAGATTTACTCAAGCACAAACATGGCAACTTCAGATCTTTACCTCTTTGCCTTGGTAATGCTTGCAATCTCAGCTACCGGCTATCTGGGCGGCGAACATGGGCGCGATGGCAAACACGTCCCGCTTTTCGTATTTGGCTATTCGCTCTCTGATGCCGGAAATAACAATTACATCAACGGCATCCCTGCTGTCCGAGCAAATTTCTGGCCATATGGGGAGACGTTCTTCAAGTACCCAACTGGAAGATTCTGTGATGGTCGCCTCATCCCTGATTTTATCGGTAAGAGACATGGTAATATCCGTTTCTGGTGATTTATAACTGTGCTTCATAAAGGTTGTACATCACAATTGGCACAAGGAAGCAAACTGGCTTCTGCCAAAGCAAACAGCTTAACGAATCTTGTCCTTTTCTCATCACTCTATGTACCATCGCTTTGGCAAGAGCTTTAACAGCCCAAGTTAATGTGCAAGTTAAGCGACTGTAGATTAACAAAAAAAATAAAATTTCTGAGGTCAACTAAGTACACTATGGCCAAAAGAGGTTGCAATGTGTACGGTATGGTGTAGTCTCAGGGCTGTGGAAGCTTAACTTACCCCCCTCCTTTTCAAATTAATTGAACTTGGACGGTTTCTTAGAGGTTCACCGGCCGCATAACAGTAGACCCTTTGTCTGCGGGTGAAAGCTTATCCACCCTAGCCCAACACGATGCGAAGTTAACTGAATGATAGAGAAGATAAATGTAGCAAAAGTATGGCATGTGAAGTTCTAACAAGGAGACGTACTGATGTCTGGCATGCCTCTGATGCAAAGTCTTTGTCAGTACTCTAGTACATGTGAAATACTTCTTTGAGGTGTCTTGAGAACAAATAGACATCTGTGATGCTGGATGTGTTGGTGAAACAACGTGCAAACATGTTGTTTCTCACCCTTATTTGGAAATCAGATCTTCTTGGACGGGGTATAAAGGAGGAAGGATTCAAAAATCGGCTCCATCTATACATCCGTTGGATTACCTCGCATTGATCATCTTAAGTTTACTAGAGCGGTAGTGGAGCTATTTAAAACTTTCTATTTTGTTGAGTGATGCTATATAAAGTAGTTGATGTTTGGTGTATTTATTGCAGCTGAGTATGCAAAGCTGCCATTGATTCCACCATACCTTCAGCCTGGAAACCATCAGTTTTGGTTACGGGGTAAACTTCGCTTCTGCCGGAGCTGGTGCATTGGATGAGACTTTACCAGGACTGGTATGCGATGTCATGGATTTACCTTTTATTCAACTTGTTAAGTGCCCCCTGTTTTTTAAGGACAAATATTTTCTTTGGTAGCATGCTTGTCTTCATTGCAACAGGTAATCAGCCTCAACACACAGCTGACCTATTTTAAAGATGTAGGGAAGCAGTTGATGCATAAACTAGGTGCTGAGGAAGCTCTGCAACTTCTGTCTAAAGCTGTCTACTTATCTAGCATCGGAATTAATGACTATGTGAGGCTGATTTCGGTGAACTCCAGCAGTTCTCATAAACATGAATTTGTGAATATGGTGATCGGAAACCTAACAGTTGTGATCAAGGTAGGGCATTGATCTCACACTCAAATATACTAATCACAAGGATTGCATATCAAATCGAAAAGAAGAAAAAAGAAAGATTGTTGCAACCATGATACTTACATCTGCAGTGGTGTGGCTAAGAAAAGTGCAACAAAATTATTACTAGCAAATGCAGCACACGAAGTTAGCACTAAAAGTACTTGACATAGTAAACTTAAGAAAGAAATAGTAAGAAGCTGCAACCTTCCATGTAGCGATAATTATGATTGCTATATGCGGTTCTTATCACCCCAACCCTCCAAAGAGGTTTCGAACATGTCCAAGCTCCTCCCATTCCCAAACCAGGCACCGTTCTAAGTCCTAATAAGTGGTAAGTGAAGGTGACAGACTGAATCAAGCACGATTCTGCTTCTTTTTGAGATGTGTTGTGAGGAACATTTCTCCAAAGCAGTTCAACTTTGACTCATAATATGTCTTTTATCTTGGATAAGAAGTCAATAGCGTGCCGCACTTGAGTCATCTTTGGATTTCAATAACTCTACGAGGCACTGTTCTGAAGTCCTACAAGTGGTAAGTGAAGGTGACAGACTAAATCAAGCAGGAACATGGCAAATTCAGATCTTCACTTCTTTGTGTTAGTAGTACTTGCAACCTCAGCTACCGGCTGCCTGGGCCGCGAACATGGGCACGATGGTAAACATGTACCGTTTTTCGTATTTGGCGATTCGCTCTTTGATGCCTGAAATAACAATTACATCAACAGCATCCCTGCTGCCCGAGCAAATTTCTGGCCATATGGGGAGACGTTCTTCAAGTACCCAACTGGAAGATTCTGCGACGGTCGCCTCATCCCTGATTTTATTGGTAAAAGACATATATGGAAATATGCGTTCCTGGTGATTTATAACTGTGCTTCAAGATGTTGTACATCACGATTGGCATATGGGAGCAAATTGGCTTCTGCCAAAGCAAACAGCTTAACGAATTCTGTCCCTTTCTCATTAATCCATGTACCTTTGCTTTGGCAAGAGCTTTAACAGCAGTAGTTAATGTGCAAGTTAAGCCACTGTAGATTAACAAAAATAACTTTTTGAGGTCAACGGAGTACGCCATAGCCAGAAGAGGCTGCAATGTGTTCGGTACGGTGTAGTCTCGGGGCTGTGGAAGCTTACGTTACCCCTCTCTTTTCAATTAATTGACCTTAGGACAGTTTCTTAGAGATTCATCGGCCATATAACAGTAGATCCTTTGTCTGCTGGTGAAAGCCCAACCACACTAGCCTAACGCGATGTGAAGCTAATATACGGTAGAGAAGATAAACGTCGCGAAAGTATGGCATGTGAAGCTCTAAGAGGAGACTTATCTGTGTGGCATGCCCCTAAAGCAAAGTCTTTGTCAATACTCTTGAACACACGTCCAATACTTCTTCGAGGTGTCTTGAGAACAAATAGACATTTGTGATGATGGATCTGTTGGTGAAACAACTTGCGAACATGTTCTTTCACACCATTATTTGGAAATCGGATCTTCTTGGACAGGGGAGAAAGGAGGAAGGGTTCAAAAATCAGCTCCATCTATACATCCTTTGGATTATCTCGCATTGATCATCATAAGTTTACTAGAGCTGTAGTGGAGCTATTTAAAACTTTCTATTTAGTTGAATTGATGCTAAAGTAGTTGATGTTTGGTGTATTTGTTGCAGCTGAGTATGCAAAGCTGCCATTGATTCCACCATACCTTCAGCCTGGAAACCATCAGTTTGGTTACGGAGTAAACTTTGCTTCTGCTGGAGCTGGTGCATTGGATGAAACTTTTCCAGGACTGGTATGCGATGTCATGGATTTACCTTTTATTCAACTTGTTGCAAGGACAAATATCTTCTTCAATAGCATGCTTGTCTTCATTGCAACAGGTAATCAGCCTCAACACACAGCTGACTTATTTTAAAGATGCGGAGAAGCAGTTGATGCATAAACTAGGTGCTGAGAAAGCTATGCAACTTCTGTCTAAAGTGGTCTACTTATTTAGCATCGGAAGCAATGACTATGGGAGGCTGATTTCGGTGAACTCCAGCAGTTCTCATAAACATAAATTTGTGAATATGGTGATCGGAAACCTAACGGTTGTGATCAAGGTAGGGCATTGATCTCACACTCAAATATACTAATCACAAAGTAAATTAGTTCTTCTTCTAAGAGGATTGCATATCAAACCGAAAAGAAGAAAAAAGGAAGATTGTTGCAACCATGATTCTTTGAATGCAATCTCGTCAGAATCATGAAACACTTTCATCTGCAGTGGTGTGGATAAGAAAAGTGCAACAAGATTATTACTAGCAAATGCACCACACGAAGTAGCACTAAAAGTACTTGACATAGTAAACTTTAGAATGAAATAGTAAGGGGCTGCAACCTTCCATGTAGCGATAATTCTGATCGCTATATACGATTAGTAACATATAATCAGCAATGCTAACAAAGGAGCTGATAAAATTGCTGCTAACGTTTCTACAAAAAGCCAGTAACTACAATTAGCAATCAATAAGTACCGATATACGGGAGAGTTGTAGACTCTATAGCTACGACCCCTGTTGCAACCAAAAACTTGTCCATAAGATTTTTGATTCGGGTTTGCAACAAAATTACTACAGTTGACAAAAATGGGGCTATCACTATAACCAATCAACATTAATGGTATAGTGGCTGTATTGTAACTAATATTTTTACTGCTTTCTAGGAAATATATAAACAAGGAGGGAGAAATTTCGGGTTCCTTAGCTTGGGTGCATCTGGTTGTTTACCAGCTTCGAGGAATGCAAGTGGTCATTGCAAGGAAGAGCTAACACCCGTACTAAAGCTGCATAATGAAGCTCTTTATAATAATCTCCATAAGCTAGAGAGGCAACTGAAGGGGTTTACGTATTCCTACTTTGATTTCTACACAGTGTCAGTAGATTTAATTGACAACCCCTCCGAATACGGTAACGTACTTCTTTTTTTCTTAATGCAGCATTGTTAGAGCAAATTGACTTTTCACGAGAATGTGCATATTGTTGTGAAGGCTTGAAGGAAGGGAAGAGTGCATGTTGCGGCTCAGGTCCCTATCGCGGAATCAATAGTTGTGGAGGAAAGAGAGGAATTTCAGAGTACAAGTTGTGTGCCAATGCGAGTATGTCTTTTTTGACTCCAATCATCCCACTGAGGCAGCCAATTATCAAGTTGCCAAGCTCATTTGGAGTGGAAACAGGACTATTTCATGGCCATATAATTTGAAGAAGCTATTCAAAGCTTAAAGAAGAGTGCATCTTTTGGTCCCAACACCCGGTAGGAATACTTTCATCATATGCCAGTCACTGGTCTCCTCTTGAATAAGGCATGATAAGAGAAAATTGCAACATGCTTTTTGCTTATCCTGTGAGCATCTTTTAATGAAGCTGCTAACAAGTTACAATGGGGTGCGTATGTGTTGATTCAAGAAGTAACCATGTGTAACAAAATAAAAATTTTATGCAAAAAAGCTTTAGTGTCAGACGAAACTTCAAAAGCAAACCTTCAGAAAGTCCTTCAAGAGGCTTCCTGCTATGCTCTCTGCGAGCACCAATACGTAGGCCCTCCGGATCCGATTACGCTCTTACAGAGCAACAACATAGCCTTTTGAGAGGCATCTTATTTACTCTCTTTGTCAGCCCTCATCGAGAAGCACTCCGTGAGGCTTCTTATCATGCTCTCAGTAAACACTCAATTGGAATCCCTCCGAGAGTCTTCTTGCCACATTCACCATGAGCTTTCATTTGCAAGCTCCAGGAAAAGCTTCCTATCATACTCTACTTGAGCACCAATTCACGAAACCATCCAGGAGGCTTTCTACCACACACGTATGTCGTTACCATTCCTCAGTTAGACTTCCTACGCCAAAACCTCCTTTACACGTATTGGTTACCCAAGATTTATCCACACTGATTTTCAGGTAGTCCATGTCCTAGGACATATCCGGCATGGCAGTTGAATCAGTTCAGTTCTTGGTGAAATATTATCCTCTGTCCAAATAGTACTATATTCTTCAAATTGCAACTGCGGGCAAACTCATCAGTTCCAAAGGGTCACTAACCTGTCATTTGAAGACTTTTGCACCACAACATTTCTAGATGCGCCACAACACCCAAGAGGCAAGTTTTCTCAGTTCGATCTCCTGGTCTATCGCCTTTAACTAATGCATCAGATTACTTCACCACTCGTAGAAGCAAGTTCTTGAGATTTGTCGCATGAGTCCAACAATTGGAGAGAAAAACCAGCAAGCCCAACTGAAATCCCAAAGTATATGGATGGTTATTTTCTGATCAGTATTGCACAAGGGGCATAAACCATCCACTCTAAGTTCCTCTTCTGTAAATTATCTTTGATCGATAATAAGTTATGAGAGCATCTCCACAAGAAGATATTCACTTTACGGGGTACATGTAAGTTTCATATTTCAATCCAGTAATTTCTCCCTTCCATCTTCTTGGATGATTCACTTATCGTCAAACCTTTTTTGTACACTTTCCTTTTCAATGTAGTGCGCACGCTGACCTGTATCCTGAATGCATAGAGTAGGAGTCATTATTTCTGAAATGCCATACTATTCGATCTTCGATATTCCACATAGAAATAGGAATTTTAAGAATTTCACTCGCATCCATCTCATGAAGGGCAGGAAGCACTCCTGGCTCATTCCATCTCCCGTTTAGTATGTCAATCAAATCCACCACATCGACAATACCATCATGATTTGTCGGGAATATTGCTTGAAAGTGCTAAGTCTAGGTACCTAAGGATCATTGTCTCTGCCCTCTATCAAACTCTTCCAGCACCACGATGGTTGGAACCCACTTTTGCCTTCAAGAAGGTGCTATTCGAACAATTGTTCGCTTTAAGTACCCGTTTCCATAAAAGAATTTCCGTCCACCAATAGTCGCCATCCTTGTTTAGCCAATAAAGCACGATTGAACAGTTCTATATTCTTAAACCCAGGCTGTCGTTGCTCTTCTTTTTAATTAGTCTATACCAAGAAGCCCAGTGAATTTTCTTGTTCATCATTGCACCCCACCATCTCCCCACTAGAATCTGGCCATAGTTTGATTGATTTCATGGCATACGTTAGACGGTAGCTGGAAGTTGGGCACAGCAAAGGTTGGCATGGCTGAAGCCACTTATCTAATTAGAATCTCTTTACCTGCTGGGGATACCAGCTCCTCTCTCCAATCCTCAGTTTTCTGCTTTACTCGATCAATCAGTTAATGAAACAGCTTAGTGTTATTTCTCCTTATCTCTGCCAGTAGACCAAGAAACTTTCCTCTCTGAGCCTTTACCAGGATCCCATTTTTCGACATAGATCCTGACATATTACAGGCAGTTGTATTCTTGCTAAATAATATTGAATATTCATTAGGATTGATCAATTGTCCGGAAGCAGTCCCATATGAAGTCAATAGATGAGGGAGTTTGCTTGCAATTTTGCTCAGAGGCCTTGCAGTGGATTAAAGTATCATCAATAAATAATAAATGGCTAACCTGCAGCAATTGGTGACAGATGTTATTACCTTGTAGTAGTCCTCTTCTAACTGTCCTCTTCTAACTGCATTTGAGATTAAAATCATAACTTCTTTCGCAATGACTAAGAATAACGCTGGTGACAGGGGGTTACCTTGCCGTAAACCCCTCACAGGCGGAGTATGCCCCTTTCTACCCCTATTGATTGTCACTGCATAGTTTACAGTGGTGACACACGCCATTACCCGCCTGATCCATATCTCATCGAATCCCAATTGTCACATCAAAAACTCCATTCTACTCTATTGTAGCCCTTGCTCATGTCTAATTTGATTGCCGTTGAATAATGTTTTCCCCTTCGCCTATTCTTCAACTGATGGATGATTTCTTAAGCTAACAGGATGTTATCTGTGGTTTGCCCTCCCGTCATAAATACACTATGTGCTTCGCCCACAATGTTAGGGGGGATATGCACTATTCTGCTGGATAAAACTTTGGCTATTATCTTGTATACGACATTACACAGGCTAATAAGACAAAGCTGACTCATCTTCACAAAGCAAGACACTTTTGGAATGAATGGAATACTTGTATGATTATTGCTCTGTAAAAGTGCGCAAAAATGAAAAAATAAGCGCACTGCTAAACATATATCGGGTCCAAAAGTATGCGAGAAAGTCTGCAAGAAACAACCTGTCGTCTCATCCAGTCCAGGCCGTAGATGGCTCCATTTGAAATAGGGCTGTGGGTATTTTAGCATCCGTAATGGGGGACGTCAACCGCCGGTTCATACTTTGAGTAACTTTGCCCTCAACATCGGAGAGTAAATGTGAAATGTCACACTGTTGTGAGGCTTGGAATATATCTTTGAAATAATTCGTAACAATCTTTGCTACGTCCTCAGTCCCTTCTCGTCAAGACCCATGACAATCTTCAAGTCTAACCAATCTATTTTGGTTTCCTTTTTACACTACACTAGCATGAAAAAGTGTAGTAATTTTTCCCTTGCTTTTGGCCAAAGTTTTCTAGATTTGTCTTGCCAATACATATCTTCATCTACGTAGGCTCTTTTTAGTGCGGCTTTAGTCCAGTTGAACTCATAGCTAGCAAACAAATTGGCTTCTGATTTTCAACTCTTCATGCACTTCTCTAATACGCTGATGCAAGTTCCAAAAAGCTGTCTTTTCCCATTCTTAAAATGCTTTACTGCATGCTTTATCTTGTAACAGATTCGAAACCACCAAGAACCACTAATCTCATATTTTATGCTTGCTTCACAATGTCCTCACAATCCGGCCTCTTGGCCCAAGTCGAATCGAACATGAACTATTTCCTGACTTTGATTTGATGGCCAACGGTATCAAGCAGAAGGGGCAGTGATCAGAACCCCCTCGTCGAAGATGGTGAAGTAGTGCAGAATAAAACGTTATTCTCAATCAGCGTAGAGGGGCTTTTAGTTAGCGTCACGGAACCCCAACGTTGAAAAAATCTGAGACAATTTTTTTTTTCACGTTCTGAATACAATTGTGCACTTTTTGAAAACACAGTGTTTCATTGTAATATACCCCAATACTCAAAGAGTTTAGTGATATCATTCAAAAGCTTAGGTGCCAAAAGAACCTCCAAATGCGTACATTCACAAAGCCTTTCAAGAGGCTTCCTGCTATGCTCTCCATGAGCACTAATACATAGGTCCTCTGGATCCAATTGCGCTCTTGGTGAGCACCAAAGTAACCCTTTGAGAGGCCTCTTATCTACTCTGATCCTGAGCCCTCATCAAGAGGTCCTCTGTGAGGCTTTTGATTACGTTCTTTGCAAACACTCAATTAGAAGGCCTCTGAGAGGTTTATTCCGAGTCTCTCCATGAGCATTCATGTACAAGCTCTAGGAAGCTTCCTATCCTGCTCTATTTGAGCACCAAACTTGCACCACGCGACGAACTAGAGCCACTGTCATCAAACTTGCTAAGGAAATTTGAGAATGCTTCAATTATTATTAAAAGCTAAAAACTCTAAAATTTGCAAGTGTCTCCTCCTCCCCCGGCCCCTCTAACTCCACCACCTGGGCTAACATCTATTGTTTAATCTAATAGGTGTGAGCACCAAATCATTTAAACCGATCCGAACTGCTCAAACTGATGAAATCGAACCAGTCCAATCCGAACCGTCTAAATATCTTAATGGTTCGGCTTCAAAATTTTCAAACCGACCTTGGTTCGGTTCGATTCGGTTCACAATTCATATTTTTTGAAACCAATTGCAAACCCAACCTAGTCGACTTATGATATGTTAATATATTTTTAGTAACATTTATTGATAATTTCACATATATGGTACTAAGAAAATCCAAATAACCAAATCTTGAAATTTAAAAAGAAAAGAAAATAATGAAAATACTTATTACACAAAAATTTCGTGACCAATATCTATTTTATATTTACACAATATTTCTCATACATCAATGAAACTTATATATCAATTATAACAAGATTATATGCAATTTATAAAAAATACAACATTAATTTTTAATGATTATTCGATCCAATAGTAATTTGTAAAGGAATAACGTCTTCAAGTGAGCGCAAACCGTTTAAACCAACCAAATCGAACCCTCTAAACCTACCAAACTGAACCGTCCGAACTGATGATATTTGATTTGGTTCGATTCACAAATTTTCAAGTCAAAGGGTAATGGATCTGTTTGCGATTTGATCTCAAAATCTAACCAAACTGAGCCGTGCTCACCCCTATAATCTAATGCTATTCCGGAGATAAGGCATTTATTTTCAATTCTTGCACCATAACCTTGCTTCTTACGATGAGATGGTCAACTAATTTCAATGAACATGAAAAAAGAGCCATGACATGATTTTTCCTTACCGATATAAGGTTGTGCCTTGCTTGTCATAACTTTTGGATTTTTTATAAGCAGCTTATTACATAAATAAGTTTAAGTAGACTAATTCTTAAGTTGGTTTGTAGCCTTTGCTAGAACTTATAGGCTCATATTTTTTCAATTTAAAATGATAAAAATACCCAACCGGCTTTTACTTATTGATATGTATATAGTTTTCTTGTTCACAGATTTTGATGACCAAAACTATATATATATATATCTCAAATTAAAGATAATTCGAGTTGAACACAACTTGAATCAGCTAAATGAAGAATAACATGAATGGAAACAATTGAAATGAAGTTAAGAAAATGAAGAGAAAAGATAAGGTATCAACATGTGACACGTGGCAAATTGTAATGAATGATGGATATTTCAAAAATCTAAAGGTTAATTACACTCATGTCCTTGAGGTTTGGATGAAATTACACGCATGACCATAAGTTTAGAAAATAGGCACCTATATTCTCTGACATACGAAATACAAGAATACATAACAGTTTGAAAGAAATGATCGTATTGCCCATGACTTCAATTGTAACTTCTTGAAATGCCACCCATTCCATCTCCCCCACCTAGCTGCTGCCGTCGAGGCCACCGTTGCTGCAAATGCAGGGACTCAATCTGCCATAAAAAAAAAAACAAGTAGAAGAAAATAGAGTAAAAAGACCCAAGCAAGATTGCCCGAATTTTTTGTGTCATTGACGAGATTTTTCGTAAAGTCGAACAGACAACTGCGTGATTTCGGCATTCCTTTTCCTATTACTCAGGATCCACATGCCACCATAGTACCACCTCCACCTGTAAGAGTTAGAGATGGATTAGCAGTGCTAAAAGTGAAGTGTCTAACGGAAGTTATGATTACTAAATGTACAGCAAAGTTGTAGGATGAAATAGGTTAGAAGCTTAAATGTTGGATCTTTAAAACTAAGAATCAAGCGAACTCAAGAAATCTAGCATGACATATATAAAACCTGAACTGCTTAGGTAATAAATTTAGTAGCCCCTAGCTTTCAATGATCTTTTCACAGTTTTTCTATCGTTCATTTTAGAGTTTTAGCACTTTTTTCCTACAAGCATCATAACTGAAGTTCAAAATATCATCACTTAGAATTTTAGTATCATTCATTGTCCATCTTGTTTCTTTTTATACAATAATGGCCATTTCTTGTAGTAATGATTATTGGGGTTCAAAATATTCCCTATGGTTTATTTGCTTTTGGTAATGATCTAGTCTATTATCGCTTCTGTCGTAATTTTTTTTTATCATATATCTTTTTTGGGCTGTCTCACAAAATTTGACTAGTTTTCAAATCAAGAAAAATTTTGTAGGTATTTTTACATGTTTACCATTTGTCACCTTTTTAATACTTTTCTCTCTACATTTAATCCTTCACCAACCTATTACTTATACAAAACTCATAAAATAAAACTCATATCCTAAATAAGCATATGGTCAAATGTGATAAAATAATTTGCGACGAAGGGTATATAATTTTCATGTACCTCTTAGTTTAAAATTAAATTATAAAGCAAGTCTTTTTTCAATCTTTTCTATCTTAAGTCCAATGTTTGGATACAGTTTGTCTAAAATTAAGCTTAATCTTAATTATACTTTTCAATAAAAATATCTATAGTGTACTCTAAATTTATCTTTTCTATTGTACTCTAAAGCTGTATTTTATTTTTATCTAGCATGACCTTATTCAGTTTAATACTACAATAAGGCTATTAATTTAGTTGTGCATGTGATTTAAAATATTTGCCATAAGACTTTTTATTTTAACACAGACTTATATGATAATACCTCACCTACTCATCTAAAAAGTCTATATATGTGTGTGTCTGTGTGTGTCATTTTGAAATCTATACTACAAAATGAATGTGTGAAGTTGATATCAGATAATGGTAACGAAATAAGTAATTTCAATAAGGTTCCCAAACATAACTTTTTTACCCTATATTTATACATACGCATTACAGTTTTAATATAAATACAAACTCAACAAAAGTTTAACATGAATAATGTATAACTTAGATCATTCATCAAATAAAGACATGTGTCATCAAAATAAAAACGAAAAAAAAAACTATTACCTAGGGTATAAAATTTTGAGAGTTAAGACAACTATAGGGTTGATTACACCATGACCTTGAGGTTAGAGTAAAATTACACGCGTGTTCATTAGTTAGAACAAACAACACTTATGACCGTTGATCGAACGAAAGTGCTGAAAGTATGAAAAGGCCATAATGCCCATCACTTATGAATGTAATTCTTAAAATGTCATTCCTCATCCTTTTATTTCACCATACAGCCCCACCACTACTACCACCATCATCCCTTTACACCTTTTTAGCTTTAACACACACAGAAACAACACAAGCACAAGCAACGCCCCCTCTACACGCACCCACCCACACTCACAACACCATAACCGGCCACAAGCATAGCCATAATTGCATCCCACCAGTATTGTGTTCTTCATCTTTCTCACTATTCTTCAGTCTTCTCACCCCAATCAACTGTCACAACTTTTTTATTCCAGTCACTTGCAACAAACGATCACGATTCAATCAAACCAAATGAACAAAAATGAAAATTTGAATTTGGGGTTTACAATCTGGAAGAAGATGTATAAGATTTCTTGTTTGTGTCAAACTACTACCTAACACATGGTAGCCGCTGCCATTTACCACCACTAAAGTAGCCTTTCTTCACTATTAATCAGCCTACCACTGTGCCCAATCAGCCCACCGCCTGTCTAATTCACTGATTACCACTAGATGGCCCGCCATGGCCTTAAATCGACCCTCCACAAATCACAATTGCCATCAATTAGCCTTCCATGACTCACCACTCCTCTAGATAACACGCTTACACACACACACACACACACACACACACCCAACTAATGTTACAGATTGATGACCGGTTCAGCGGCTTTGAAATTTTCATTTTTGTGCTGCTGTCAAGGACGTTTACGGCGGTGGAGGTGCCAGATGGGGCAAGATAACATGGAGGCTGTCGTCACCGCCGCCGGGATGTGGTTGGTGAGGCTGAGTCAGTTTTTTGACTTTCAGGCTGAGTGTTTGCTAAGAAAGGTGCGACGGGGGGTGTAGGGAGAATTTGGGTTAAAACCCTAATTATGAAAATTAGGATTTGTGAATTTTTATATTGTATATATCTTGTAGATACAAAAATGAGAGCAATATTGACATTAAAAAAATGCGTATTGATGACATAAGCAAAAAGTATATTTTAACTGATCAATACGACTTTACCTTTTGAAACTTAGTGACATATTAACTGTAATTTCACAAAACACATATATTCATCATAGAAGTTGAAAGAAGAATGTCTAGTCAAACTTGTAGATATTATGACTTTGTTCTATGTCAATAATTTTAAATTTACAGTCATTTACAAAAGTTAGTAGAGACAATAACATGTACACCTTAAAAGTTAGAAAAAAAATGAACATGATAATACCTTGACTTGGGAACATTTCTCTAAGTAGCAAAAATTAAGGTGCTCATTTTATATATTTTGATGCTGGTAAGTTTTAAGGCTATGTTTTACTAGGATTTTCTTTAAAGGTGAACAGAGACTTAACATCATATTTATACGATTAGGTTAGATCCACTCCCACATTTTTGTCACTTAAAGATACATTAGTGAACTTTTAACCTCTTTAGCAGTAAATTGTTTATATTTAACCAAAAATATTGTAGTTTAGCCTCACTTTCTTAATGATAAAAAACAAACTTAATTTTTGTAAACCTTTTATTTCTAAAAAGAATATTTTTAATAAAAAAAATAGTTAGCCATTTTAATCCCTTGAGATTATTCTAGACGCTAGGCTAGATCTTTAAACGTTTTGATTATATTCATAGTCTTTTGTCACTAAAAGATGCATTACTGAATTCTTTAGCGTCAAAATGTTTAAAGTTATCTGAAACGGTAGTAATTTAGCCTCAACTTTCCCAAAGTCAAAGTATTCAGAAAAGTTTTAAACTTAAAATAATATTTTAAGGAAAAAATATTTAGTTATTGAACCCCTTGCGTGTCAAAACTTTAGAGTTTTCAAACTCAAAAATAATTATTAATTATTTGAGTTGAAATAAATTAGATTTTTTTATCAATTGAATTTCATCTAATCCTATCACGTATAAGAGCAAAATATACGAAGACAGTAGCTATGTGAAATTTGATGGGAAAAATAATTTCAACTAAAAAAAACCTCTAATTAATACTAATTTTGTATGAGAACTCCAATTAAAGAAGGGCATCTTAAGGAAAAAAATAAAGGGTTAGCCGTTTGACTCCAGCCAAGATTATATATGCATTTAGAAAATCCTAAAAAAACTCAAGTTTTACTATAGCTTTCTTATACCAATATATATGTATTCAAAATCTAGAATTAAACTTCTGGTTTATAATAGTTTCAATATATTAATATATTTGTATTGAAATTTATATACATGCAGAATAATTCAAGTCTATAGCATACACATCAAAATATAAATATAAAATACAAAATTAAGAAGGGGTGAATTTCTAACAAAATATTCAATTTAGTTTAGATATATTATATTTCTCGAAAAATATTACAGAAAACTCTGTTATCTGCAAGTTATTTTCTTTAATCAAATATGATGGAGAAGATGTAATAACTCTAGTTTTAACATGAATGGAGGCGGTAGGATTTGATAGGAATTTTTTCAATAATTTGATAGCATGCTGGAGTTCAAGGGCGATTTTATAAGATTTTCATAAGGTTTTTTCTCCTTTTTTTTTTAAATAAAAGTCAAAATAACTTTTTACTCTAATAAAAACATATATTTCAATAAAGTTGTTTTAACGAAAGAGACTTGATATCATATGAGAAGTCAAAAACACCCTTATTTTCTAATAATACTCTTACTAAAAGTAGATATTTAATGGATAAAAAGTTCTAAGTCAAAAGTCAAAATAATCCTTAACTCTAATAAAAACAAATATCCCAATAAGTGTATCTTAAGGAAAGAGTCTTGATATCATATGAGAAGTAAAAAACACTCTCATTTTTAAATAACATTCTAATTTAAAAGGGTATTTAATGGGGAAAGAAATGTTATAAGTCAAAAATACCTTTACTTAGCTTTAACCTTTTAAAGAAAAATTAATTAGAAAAGGTTCTTTTAAAGGGAAAAAATTAGCTATTTAAGCTCGTACGTGCTTTTAAATATGTGTAGATATACATATACGGGCAACTACAAGTTTTTCACAATCGTGTCTTTTTAGGGTAAAATGTCATTTTATTCCATGAAGCTCATATTCATAGAGGCATTCAACCCCAAGTTGAAAAATATTATTAACAAACAAACTATTAAGGAAATTCATCGGAAAGCTACTTGCGTTGAAGATTAGCGCGCTCCAATCCTAACAAAGATACGAAGTATAAACAAAGACTGACTTGTAAAAATAGAGCTTTTGGATGGTGCCGGTTTGTAAAGGTGAACAGAGACTTAATATCATATTTATACGATTGAGTTAGATCTACTTCCACATTTTTGTCACTTAAAGATACATTAGTGAACTTTTAACCTTTTTAACAGCAAATTGATTATATTTAGCAAAAAATATTGTAATTTAGCCTCACCTTCTTAAAAGTAAAAAATACACTTAATTATTTTTGTAAACCTTTTATTTCTAAAAAGAGTATTTTTAACGAAAAATATTTAGCCATTTTAATTCCTTGAGATTATTCTAGACGCTGGGGCCATATATTGAACCGTTTTGGTTATATTCATAATCTTTTGTCACTAAAAAATGCATTACTGAACCTCTTTAACGTCAAAACGTCTAAAGTTAGCTGAAACAATAGTATTTAGCCTCACCTTTCACAAAGTCAAAAATATTCAGAAAAAATTTAAACTTAAAATAATATTTTAAGGAAAAAATATTTAGTTATTTAACTCCTTGCGTATCAAAAGTTGAGAGTTTTCAAATTCAAAAATAATTATTAATCATTTGAGCTGAAATACATTGGAGTCTTTATCGATTGAATTTCATCTAATCCTATCACTTATAAAAGTGAAATATACAAAGACAACAACCATGTGAAATTTGATGGGAAAAAACAGTTTCAAGTAGAAAAAACCTCTAATAATATTAATTTTGTATGGGAACTTTAATTTAAGAAGGGCATATATCTTAAGAAAAAACAAAGGATTAACTATTTAGCTCTAGTCAAGATTATATATGCATTTAGAAAATCTTAAAAAAATTACAGTTTCTCTATAGCTCTCTTGTACCAATCTTGAATCAAACTTCAAGTTTATAACAGTTTCAATGTACTAATATATTTGTATTGAAATCTATATACATGCAGAATAATTCAAATTTGTAGTATCTGCAGCAAAATAAAAATATAAAATACAAAATTAAAAAGGGTTGAATTTCTGCAAAATATTCAATTTAGTTTAGATATATTATATTTCTCGAAAAAGGCTATTGAAAACTCTGTTCGCTGCAAGTTGTTTTCTTTAACCAAATATGATGGAGAAGATGTAGTAACCCTAAGATAGTTTAATTTTAACGTGAATGAAGGCGGTAGGATTTGATAGGATTTTTTTTCAATAATTTGATATCATGCAGGATTTGAAGGGCAATTTATAGAATTTTCATAGGGTTTTTTCTCTTTTTTTTTATAAAAAAATTCAAAACATTATTCTAATAAAAGTATATATTCCAACAAAGATGTTTCAACGAAAGAGACTTGATATCATACGAGAAGTCAAAAACACCCTTATTTTTTAATAACACTATTATTAAAAGTAGATAGTTAATAAAAAAAAAGTGCTAAGTCAAAAGTCAAAACAATCCTTAATTCTAATAAAAACATATATCCCAATAAGTGTATATTAGGGAAAGAGTCTTGATATCCTATGAGAAGTCAAAAACACCTTTATTTTTAAATAATACTCTAATTTAAAAGGGTATTTAATGGAAAAAGAAATGTTATAAGTAAAAAATACTCTTACTCACCCTTAACCTTTTAAGGAAAAGTTAATTAGAAAATGATATTTTAAAGGAAAAAAAAAAATTAGCCATTTGAGTTCGTATGTGCTTTTATATATGTATAGATATAGATATACATGTACGTGCCACTACAAGTTTTTTTACGATCGTGTTTTTCTTGGGTAAAATGTCATTTTATTCCATGAAGTTCATATTCGTAGAGGCATTCAACCAATACAAGTTGAAAAATATTAACAAACAAACTGTTAAGGAAACTCATCGGAAAGCTACTTGCGTTAAAGATTAACGCGCTCTAATCTTAACAAAGACTGACTTGTAAACATAGTGCTTTTGGATGGTGCCAGTTTTGTCGAATCTTAGCTCCGCTTCTTTGCGAGATGTGCTGTGAAGAACATTCCTCGAAAACAGTTCAAGTTTGACTCGTAATATGTCTTGGATAAGAATGTCAATAGCGTGCTCCAGCAGTTTTTGAACATGTCCAACCTCCTCCCATCCCCCACCAGGCGCTGTTCTGAAGTCCTATATAAGTGGTAAATGAAGTAACTGAATCAAGCACGAAAGCTAACATGGCAGCTTCAGATCTTCACTTCTTTGCCTTGGTAGTACTTGCAATCTCAGCTACCGGCTGCCTGGGCCTCGAACATGGGCACGATGCTAAGCATGTTCCGCTTTTCGTATTTGGCGATTCGATCTTTGATGCCGGAAATAATAATTACATCAACACCTTTGCCCAAGCAAATTTCTGGCCATATGGGGAGACGTTCTTCAAGTACCCAACTGGAAGATTCTGTGACGGTCGCCTCATCCCTGATTTCATCGGTAAGAGACATGGCAATATCCGTTTCTGGATTTATAACTGTGCTTCGAGATGTTGTACATCAAAATTGCAAAAGGGAGCAAATAGTGTACATTTCTCATTGCTTTATGTACTTTTGATCTCGCAAGAGCTTTAATTAACAGCTTTGGCAGTAGACAACCTCCTATAAAACTTTGGTTTTATATCGCGCAGAGGACATTTATGTAGTCGCAAAAGTGAATACGTCACTAATAAATTGAGCTTGATAATTGCGACTTACGAGAGTAAAAAGGCCACCGAGGGAAACCATATCTATCATTGCCAACCTATAAGCCTCTTGGGTTGCTTCACTCGTTTTGTATTTTATTTTGAATCAAGGATATGGATAGTATTACAACAGATCGACTAGTACCTTTACATCCATGTAAGTGAAAATGCAAAAGTTTTAGCCGTAGCTCGGGTTGTAACAAGAAGTTACTATTTTCTTGTAGTGATAACTAACGATCACAAATATGGCTAGTGGCATCAGTAATCCAGTGGAATACATTGAAGTCTGGCACTAACACTAAGTGGGGGCACTGGGTAATTTTTGTTTTAAACAATCACTCATTGATGCTTAGTGAATTTGTTGCAGCTGAGTATGCGAAGCTGCCATTGGTTCCACCATACCTTCAGCCTGGAAATCATCAGTTTGGTTATGGGGCAAATTTCGCTTCTGCTGGAGCTGGTGTACTGGATGAAACTTTGCCAGGACTAGTATGTGATGTTTTAACACGTTACTTCGTTCATAAAAACGAGTTTATAGGGTTTCTTATTTATTCAACTTCTTAAGGGCCCCGTTTAATTTATATTAACACTTCAGAAACAATGAAACATGCCGAAAAACTATTCTGAGTTTTGCAAGGATATATCTTCTTCGATGGCATAATTGTCTTCATTGTAATAGGTGATCAACCTCAATACACAGATGGCCTATTTCAAAGATGTAGAGAAGCAGTTGATGCATAAACTAGGTGACGAGGAAGCTACGCGGCTTCTATCTAAAGCTGTCTACTTTTTTAGCATCGGAGGCAATGATTATGGGAGCCTGGCGAACTACAGCGGCTCTCACGATAAATTTGTGGAGATGGTGATTGGAAACATGACGGTTGTGATCAAGGTAGGGCATTGATCTCAATCACACACTTAGTCTAGCTAGCTCACAACAAAATCATTAGTTATTCTAAGAGGATTGCAAATCAAATTG